>RANY01000020.1:0-92196 GCA_009805235.1 Neurospora pannonica FGSC 7221
GAGGAGCTCGGCCACATCCGGATGCTCTTGCTGCAAAGTGTTCCAGACGTTATGGACGCTCACAATATCGGACTCGCCCCCTTCCTGCGCGCGGTGCACGCACAAGAGGCCGACGATGTCGCCGTCGTCGGCGTGGAAGAACTGCCTGGCGGCGGTGCGGTAGATGCGCACCGTGTGGATCTGGGTCGGGTCGTCGCCGACGTCCTTGACGTGGCCCAAAACGTGGCCGCGCCCGTTCTGAGAGAGGAAGTAGCCGAGGTAGGTGCCCAAGCCCATGTAGGCGACGGCGTTCTTCTCGGCGCCCCAGACGTCGGCGGGGAACCGCTTAAACAAAATAAAGCCCTTGCCGTTGAGTAGGTCGTCGCGGAGGTTGGTGAGGACTTTGCCGAGCTTGGGGAGAGGGAAGTTCTCCTGCGAGATACCCGTGAGGGGAGTTCCCGAAGCGATGAAGGCGTCCGCGGTGTCGGAGAGTTCCTGGACCTCTTCATCGGTGAAGGGGTGAACCCAGCGCTCGGGGTCGTTGACGAAGTCCTCGCGCTTCCAGACGGTAGGGCCGGTGATCTCCTTGGGGAACTCGGAGTAAGGCTTGAGGACGTCGTAGAGGGGAGGGTGCTGGCCCGAGGTGCGGATGCCGTCGGGGAAGATGCCGCGGGGGGCATCTTGGTTGTGGTAGGCGTTCTTGTGCTTGAAGATGGCGGGAGAAGAAGCCGCGGCGGGCTGGGCCTCCTCGACGAGAACTCCGGGAGCCATTGTGTCTGAGGATATGGTATGGGTGTGAGGGTGAGAAGGTGTGATTTGAGTGAGTGAGTGGCGAGTTCAAAGACAGGAGGAATGAGTTGTCTTTGAAGGTGTATTTGAGTGATCGATGGCTGCAGATGCAATGCACTCGGAAAAGTGAGGTTGCACGAGATGAGGGGGTATAATGAAGATACCTTATATGAAACTGTTTGACTGATTCAACACACCAAATGAACGTTGGCAACCATCTCGGCCACCATCATCTTTATAATAGTGGTTGTGTTGCTTGGTGTCGATTGCGTGATCATTAGGCTAACCCAACCGAGTGGCCGGTTCTGGTGCAGCAACCCCAAGCCATTGCGATATCCCGAGAATCGATGGCGTGCTGAAATGGTGATGACGTGAAGCTTCAACCCCGCAAATACCCCAAACATTCCGGGACCGTGATTGCCTTGTACGCCATGAAGCTTTACTGAAAGGAGGAAGAAAATGTAGCTTCTAGGCTTCAACCAGATGCCATTTCTTTGACCATCCCATTTCTACCCCCGGTAAAGGGAAAAGGGGGTGGTGTTTAGTGATTGAGGGTTAGGGCTGAGTATGCACCTTGGCGAGCATTGCGCCATCGACCCGATCTACAACCATCGTACCGCTCCCTCGTGGATGATGCTTTTCCCATATGACCGTTGGTGCCGATTGGTCAACGGGATGACAGTCGAGCCGCGAAGAAGTTTCCGAGCTTTGGCCGTTGGTGCGACCTTGACATCCTGCTAACCAACAATGGACACACCGGACAGCCTTTTCCACATGTTGGACGGCTCGGATGGCCACTAACGCAGGACGGTGATTCTCTTGCCCATTGTTGTGTTAGATCTGTGATTTTGATGGGGATGAGAGTCGGAGAGGTGGCTCTTTGGAGGTCCGCCCCGAGCACGACATGTTCACATCCTCTGAAACCGCTTTCCTGCGGATATCAATGTCCATCAGCACTAGGTAGAGGTAACTTTGGATGCAGTTGTGGTCACGGAGAGTCATCTGGAATGCCCGTTCCATCAGATAGAATCTTTAGAGCTACGTTCCTAAGTGATTTGCTCTAACGACCCCTCTTGTATCCCGATGTTTGTCCTCCAATGCATGTAGCTCTTTGTTACCTTACTGTTCCCATCTCGAGTCGTTCAGTTCTCCCAGCAGGGGTTGCTCACCAACCCTTCTTCCCAACCAGATTCTGAGTTCTGACATAAACTTCAACAGTGGTGGTATTCCCGTCCCCTTCAGTATGAGCCCTCGTTACCAAATCCTTCTTCCTCGCGCTTGCAGTTTTCAATCAGCCTCTGCACCTCTTCCACGTGCTCGGGTGATAACGAGAGTTCCAGAGCACCCCGTTTCAAGTTCTCGAGAAGGGCCGGATCAGAAGTGACAAACCCAGGTGTTTCGCCGGTTGGATAGATGACCACACCATCATCGGGGTAATACGATTCATCTCCGTGTTCGTCACCCAAGCATCTCACAATCTCTGGATGGCTAGCCTGCCGGAAGTCAATTCCCCTTCCTTCTTGGACGAGCCTCTCCCAATGTTGCTCGAATATTTCGCCATACACGAGGAACCCATCAGCATCCAGGACTCGATGAAGCCCTCGGACATCCTCAGTCGTGACCAGGAAGTTGAAGTGCGCCTGATATGGTATGCGACCGAAGCGCGTAGGTTCGAGATTTGCCCACTCAGCTTCTGGTGTGGTGTTGTTGTTGATGAATCTCAGTAGGCTTTCAGAGTTGATGAACTCGAAGACTCTGGTCCAACGGCCCCCGAGAAGTCTGTGTTGCCCATCTCTAATTCTCCTGATATCCTGGATCATCAACCTGACCGAGGTCACTTCGAACTTCTCGAGTTGCAAGCCCAGTGTGGCTAGACGCTTCACGGTATCGAACTCCAGACGGCAGTCGGAGAGCTGGAGAATACGAAGAGTGTTGGCATGACGCTCGATGAACTTCTCGAGACCCGCCTGGCTGTAACTGATGCTTTCAAGACTCAAAGAGTTGAGATGGGGCAGGTAGAGTTCACCGCTGTTGGGACCAGCCGCTTGTCCAACCAGCAGATCGAAGAAGTAATGGTCACCGGCCTTCTTGGCGCAGGGCCATGCGACTGGAAATCTCTGGTATGCTGTGAGACGTAGGGTGCGCAGGTTTTGAGCGTTTGCGAGACAAGCAAGCAGTTTGTGTTGCATCTCGAGGTGACGTTGACGGCGCTCCGGCTCCCCACCGGGGCTGTCGACTATTCCAATGTTGAATGTAAATTTGACCAGCGTTTCGGAGATCGGTGGTACATKCGTTAGTTGAAGGGGGGTTTGGGGAATCTTATACTCGAAGTAAGTACTGCTGAACCAGTGCAGCTGAAGCCACCTGTTGCCGACCGCGTTCTTCTGTGCCAAAGCCGGAAGAATGTATAGCTCGGTTCCTTTCAAGAAGGTCTCGTTTGATCGGGCATTTTCCTCAGGTACGATTGGCGGCCGACTGGCGCACTTCCAGCGCTGGCTCTGAAGATCTCTGGMCCGGKCCAGAGTAATCTCTCTGCCACAGCGGAGATGGAATGTATCGTAGTCGATGGAAACGGAGGTAAAAGCACGGAGTTTTGGCATCCGCGCAATGGCCTCGAGAAACACGGGCAAAAGTCCGTCGCGTACACTGTACGGTCGTTCGTCGCCATTTCCACTTGGAACATCCAAAGGCGAGTATGAGTGCCAAAACAGACCATTCTTTTCGCATATAACCATCTGATCCCAGGGTGGTACTGAGATAGGCGGGAAAGGCCACTGGATCCTGTTTCCTTCAGCAATGGGACAGTCCAGCTCGAGCCAGATCAGCTCCTGGACATGTCGGCTTAGCCTAGGGCTATAGGCAACGCGCAGAAATGTTGCAAGATCATTTCCGATAGGAGAGACAGCCACTTGGCGAAAGAGGTATTGGGAAGCGACAGCCTCGAACGACCGGCAGGTCTGTCGGAGAGAGAGGTAGTCAGCCTGATGGGTGACTTGATCAAAGATGAAAAGGAGGAGATCCTTGTCGCTAAGCAGGGCGTGAGACATGGTGATTGTGGTTTAAAGGAGATGGTTATCGAGAAGAGGGCGTGAGAGATGGTGATTGTCGTTTAACTGCGTTCTGATGTGCAGGTGAAAGGGAGCGCGTCGACTGGACGCGATAATTTTCGCGCTACAAGTTTTTTCCTTCCTTCTGAGTTGAATTTGAGTGAATAGTTGTAATGAGTGCACTGCGCGTTTGAGAAGCCGCCCTCATCATAAATGCTCACATGTGCAATAACCATTCAATTAGTTGTATTAGACATTAGTGGAGTTAAAAAGCATAACGAGTCCTCCAGCTGTGTTTGTAGGTATACTGAGCCGCTTCCATGACGCAGTACCTGCGAATCTTGTGGCATGACACCCACGACGATGTGAAGGGTGTGATGTTACGGAACGAGGCGCTTGAATGGATGTGCCTCTGTGTTGAAGACGTATTCATCAAGGTTGATAAGATCCGGCTCGCTGAACATGAGATAGAAGTACTTGAGTGTCTCTCCAAGCCAGAAGCTCTCCATGGAATGGCTCATGGGCGGTTTGCCCTCCTTTACGGTAACGTCGAGCAGCGCTGAGTTGGCCAGTTCGGTCCTGGTGTTGGAGTCAATGGCCTCGAACATGGCCCAGGCTGAGTCTGGAAGGTCACGACGACCCGTGATGCGGTAAAGGAGAAAGACACTCTCGATAGCCTCGGGGCGAAGAACATAGCGCGCGTCTGGAATCGACACGAAACCTTTGGGTAGCCTTTTGTGATTGATGATCTTATTCGCTTTATGCAGATCGTTCTCTTTATTCTCGGACAGCCCCCAACCAGCCTCGTCAACGACGGCCAATTTCCATTTCTCTTCATCCCATGGACAATGATCGGCCGAGTCACAGGGTAGCACGTGGAAGACCTCTGGCATTATACCTAGGGGCATGGATTTGTACGCCCACACGCACCCGTCCATGAGCTGCTCTCCCTTGTGGACATGAGTTTCATTCTGGACGAGTTTGCCTCCAAGGGCAAGCATTCCGCCGGTAAAACAGGCGAGATGTTGGCCCTCCGGGCGCAGCTGTGTCACTCTCTTTCCATTTTCTGACCCAACAAGGACCATGCCCGTCATTAGAACGTCTTTCTGATCAGGTAGCATAGGACGGAACAGGTTATAGTGAATGGCTGTATCCATGGATGCCTTGTACATGTCGGCGTACATGGGAAGCAAGCCGCCGACAAGAGCGTGGGTCTTTGGGAGGTATTCGTAGAGGGAGTCGGCCATTGCACCTAGCGTGTATTGGTTGTGCCTGCCAAAGTCCTGCCGTCTTGCATCGACTACGACAGGCCACATGCCGGGAAGACGTGTCTTTTGCTGTTGTTTCTGGAGAGCCTCCAGGATATTTTGCACAGCATCAAACCACTTGGGATCGCCCGTCGACATGGAGAGACGAATGAACTCGAGAGAAAAGGACCCAATCTCGGCAAGGAGGACAGCATCATGGGCGACTTGTCGTTCTCCACGGGCAGCGTCATGGAAATTCCACCTCGTCTGGGGCATCCTGTTGGGAGTGTCGAAAGCCAGGTATAGGACCTCGCCCACCTCCTTGGCCTTTTCCAGCAACCTTTTGTCTCCGCTAAGGTCGTATGCCGCGAGGAAGCCGCCGAGATACCGGATATTGGTCTCGAAGACGTTGATTTCGGCGCGGGAGGTGGTCTCGAAGTTTATGTTGGCTGCCGCAGCAACGGCCTCGTAGAACTGATCCTTCAAGCCCATGATCCATAGGGTGTCAAGGCTATCAACTAGTGTTGCTCCCCATCCTCCAAAGGTATCCTTCCGGCCGCCGTTAACTGGCTCCAGCTCGTCACTCATCCATGCCCTGGTGCGGTACGAGTTCCAGCAGCGAAGGAAGGCCTCTTTGACGGCAGCTTGTCTCTCGAGGCGTACCTTTCGATCATTGTCAGACTCGGGGCCGAAGGTGGTCTGTACTGTAGGGAGTCTCGAGGGTGTCCCTGTTGGCAGCTGTCTCATCTTGGTGACGGGATACTGGGGAGGTTTCTGTAGTCTTTCTCGTATAGAGACAGGGGCTGAACCCCTATTCGAGTCCGGTCCTGCATCATGGCCGATGCCGACAGCAGTTGAGGAGCCCGAGGACGATGAGAATCTGAGCCTGGCCAGTTCGAGGTTGCGGTGCGAGGTAAAGAGGATGAAGCAAGTGACACAAGCAATCAGCAGTGCCGCTCCCCACCGCCGAGCAAGGGGCGGCATTGTGCGAGCTGGAAAGGGAAGTTTGGAACTGATGGCGACAATCCTCGGGGTTGGAGGTGTCAAAGGCTGATATATGTAAAGAACATGAACGGATCTAAGTCGAATCTCGAACCTGTGTCTGGAACGAAATGTCGCTGTCTCGTCACCGTCTGCGTCTTGGCTAATTTTCAGGGGTCTTTTGCGTTCACAGTATCCGTAACATACATCACCTTGTAAGTATCGCTTGGTTATTTACAACATCGATACACTCCTTGTGGTGCGCAAAAGTGTAATGTAATGATCGTATTTACGCGTGTTCTGCTCGCTAGTGACAACCGCTGATTGTGGGGATGTTCAGGGACCTGCCCCTGTTTTAGCAACCAAGAATAGCGGCCCGAGATTTTAGCGTTGTCCGCATCGTAGCGCACCCCGCCATTAGCGTAACTTTCGATATCTCGTAATTTACCCCTCCTGTTTTGTGCAGCACTGCAGACACACCAAGCTTGGACTTCGACCGGAGAGCAGCTTCTTCCATTTCCAAACAACAATGTTCCGACCCGCGACCTAGGAAACCTCACCACCACTTTACTCTTGAGTACCTCTACCAATTTCGATACTATCACATGATGGCAACTACCTTTGATCCCCCGATCACTTCGACGTCTCGACCACCGTTGCGAGAAATATACGCCGTGCCATGACAAGACACAAACAAGCCAGCGCGTCGGCGTCATGGCCTCGAGTAGCTGAGATGCTACAGTACCACCGCATTACCATGGCATTGGTCGGGAACGAGTTCAGCCTTGGAATTCGGCAAAAGACTCCTACGTAATGCCAACCACAGCCACGATGTGTCTCGAATCCGCATATAAGAGCTGACCATGACCCCGACTGTTCCACGCACTCTTCTCCGCTCTTATCAGGCACTCTGCCTAGAGGCACTACTACGACAGATCGCGAATGGGAATACCGACACTTTAATCCAGGGCAACCACGCGAAGAAAAATAGCGTCTCTCAACATGTCGACCTCCTGGGCATCTCTCCGTGATGCTACATCATCTTTACTCAAGGGAGCTGGTACGGCTGCCCAGGTAGCAACATACGTTGGCCGCTCGGTAAAGAGACAGTTGACAGCATCCTCGCGAGGCGTCTGTTTGGTGTGCAACAACTTGCAACCCTACCATCACGAAAACACTCGACAAGTCACCATACCTACTGCCTCGAACTCCGGGGTCAAGACAACCATTACGATGCTGGCTCTGGAAAACATTTCCACCCGCGACCTACTTGATGCTCGCGAGCCAGATTCTATAACTGGGCTGCCCAAGCGCCAATGCCGCTACTGTCGGCTCTTGTGCGACGTCTTCGACGCCTTCTTCATTGACGAGTACATGAGCTGGATCACCGAAACACTAAACAAGATGCCCATCTCCGTAGGGCTAATGATTTGCGAGGGAAAGCCTCTTGTTGTCAACTGCTGGGGCTTCACTTATGACCGCCACACTCTTTTCCCTCGTGTCGACCTAGAGTTGTATCCCGACCCAACCGCCGCTTTGGTTCCTAGCCCTACCTCCGGCAACATTCCAACAATGGGTCCTACCGGCCACAGAATGGAAACGGTCGCCTCCGATGCCTGCTTCGACTTCATCCGAGAGTGTGTGGCAGAGTGCTGTATTGAGCATCAGAATTGTCAAAGTCAACCTACAGACACCGATTTTGTTCCAACTCGACTTCTCTACGTAGGGAAAGACGACAATGACCTCCACATTCAAATGGGGCTTCGTCCCACGGAAAATATCAGATGGGCTGCTTTGAGTCATTGCTGGGGCGGTGGCACCCCCTTCAAGCTTCTTCAGGGGAACCTTTTGAGCCTACTGGAAAAGGTTGAGATATCCGACCTTCCTCCAACCTTCTGTGACGGCATCCGTGTTGCTCGCGAGTTGGGACTCCAACACATATGGATAGACTCCCTATGCATCATTCAGGACAACAAGACGGACTGGGAGGTTGAAGCTTCGCGGATGGGAATGGTTTACAGCCAAGCCTTTGTGGTGATTTGTGGTGCTTCGTCTCCGAATCCTCAGACACCCTTCCTAGGCCCTCGTGAGCCAGAGTGGCTGCCAAAGCGATTCAACCTCCAGACTGAAGACGGCCAGAGCTTGCCTATCATAGCTCGGCAACGCCACTTGCTCGCCGCCCCTCTAGAACAGGGTCTACTCGAGCCCCCATACACAGGCGCTTGGGCAACCCTAAAGCGTGTCGGCCCGCTGTACTCGAGGGGCTGGTGCTTCCAAGAGACATTCCTGGCTCAGCGCACGCTTCATTTTGCCCCTGGCGCAATCATCTTCGAGTGCAAGACGCATCGCCGCAGCGAGGATCAACTGCCACCTTACCCGTTACTTCTTCCTGGCACACTTGGCGAAGAACCACCGGACGCGGAGAAATGGCGCATGACTGTGAAAGCCTACACCCAACGTCAACTAACGTTCGCCTCTGACAAGCTACCCGCCATTGCCGGCGCAGCTAGCAAGACGCCGCAGGCTCAAAGGACGAAGTATCTGGCTGGTTTATGGCAAGAAAGCCTTCTACTCGACCTGCTTTGGCAAGTCATGCCGGGAGCCACGCACAAGGCACTCACTTACCCAGACGAATCTGGCCGGGTTGTTCCCTCTTGGTCCTGGGCTTCGATGGACAGAGGCGTTACCTGGAACCCTCTTCAAAGACCTGAGCTCCTTTCCGAACTGGTCACTGCGCATGTCGATGTGGACGGCCAAAATCCGTACGGCACGGTGGCTGGAGGAAAACTCACCATGCGCGGCCGTGTGAAGCAATGCTTCGTGGAAACCTCGCGGCACAAAAACGAGCAATGGGTCTATTACCGCAATCCACATAAGAATACGACAAGCAAGAAGCTGCATTTTCGTGCGGATGGACAACTGATGCCCCAGGTCGCTCCGTCAGCATCATCCAATGTCGCATGCATCCGTCGAGCAAGAGGAGAAGAGTGGGAAGATGAAGTACGTGGACAAGGTGTCTTTCTCTGCATTGGGCGTACCCCTTGGATGAACTACAATTATGTCGGACTCGTCCTCAGCTGGTCTCCTTCACCTAATTCCCCGGGATGTATGGAGAGAATTGGCAATATCACCAATGTTCCAAGTGATTGGTACGATAGTGGCGAATGCGTCACCGTCACCATTGTATAGACTGCAATGACAAGAGAGTATCGCTCAAGCGGACACAACACCATACCTGAAACCCCCCTGCCCTTCACATCCCCAGCTTCCCCTGTTTCGGACACAAAAACTCTGGACGGTTGCCTTGCCCTGGAGCTTGAACAGACGTGGGTGTGGTCAAGTCACAGGATCATCTCGCCGCTGATGGGTGCAGTGGGAGTCTCTTCTATTGACAAACGCAGCACGTCTGAGCTCAGCAGAACTGCAGATTGGCTGGATAGTGAAGAGTATCCGCGAGAGCCTGCTAGAAGCGTGTATCACTTCGAAGTGATCATGCTTGGATACACTGCTCACGAGGTGGATTTTATGGTTCTCTCACTGACCCCCGGGGATGGTAATCATCCATCTGGGACCTATGAATGTGTGAAGGTCATCAAGAGAATGAACCTCCTTCCCGAATATCCCGGTGTGAGCATATGTTCCTGAAGCATTAGAGGCTGGGTTACTGAAGGGGTGTGAAAAAAATGGAGACGAGTATTGTATGATGAGTCGAAAGACTCTTCTTGGATACTTCGCTGACGTTATCATGAAGCTTAAGGTATGTATTAGACGTATACCTGCCCTCAAGTCGTTGTCCTTACAACCTGTCGTAAATCATATGAATGCTGTCTGTAAATATGGATGGTTTTGGCATTGGAGACGAGATGAACGAGAAGGGAGGAGGCTTCGACAGTCCAAGCTGTTCGGATTCAACCAAACAAGGAATGGGTATTGGGATGAGGTACACACAGTTGATTTATATCCGAAAAGAAAACCGTTCTCCTTGATGAATTTCAAGTCTTGATGCACAGTTGTCATCGACCCCGAAAGTCTCCGGCGATCAATGCACGACCCGATGCAACGGAAGCTACCGGACACTAGCGTCTGCTGAACTTGCCGGATCTTCGGAGCCGGGACCGTCCAAGATCCCGGCGCGATCCGCATGCGATGAACCCGACAGATCGGCACGGTCGAGATCGCACGACCATTTCGTATCAAAAACGTCATACATCACGGTGTGCAGACTGCAGTGACGCGCATGACACAATCGTTGCTCAGGAAACTGACCTCAGCTGACAATGAGCTTGAACTCATAAGGACTGACTGCTTGTGCTACAAAAACAAACGCAATTGACCTTTTGTCCTCGCAAATGCAGCCTCACTTCTTACACGAACAATCCATCGCCTCAAGAACAACTCCAATTGCACATCGCGACAGCAAAAGACACCTTCCGAACCTTTCCAACGAAAATATTACCAAAACTCATCCACACCACCACATCACCACCACAATGTCCCCCCAAACCCCCCACAATAAACCCATCCGCCAACTCGCCGCCGAGAAGCTCAACGGCCCCAACGCCAACCCCTCCCAACTAGGCGACCCCATCTCCCTCAAGTCCGAAACCAACCAAGATTCTCCCGACAACGTTGAATATGACCCCGAAGGAGCCGAGGTCACTCCTTCTTCTTCCCGCTCCCCTTCCAACAAATCACCATCCGCATCGAATGCGAATCGAACAAAGGCGTATGGTGTCCCGCGGAATGATCCCACTAATGCCAGTTCAGCTGGTGGAAAGGGGAAGAAGGGTTTTGGTGGGGCAAAAACTGCTTCTGGGAAGAGAATCCCCCTTGAGGGAGACGCGACGAGTTTAGAGCGGGAGCAGGTGGTGGATGATGGGAGGGAGAGCGGGAGGGGGGGTAGTAAGCTTTGAAGGGGGGAATGGGGAGGGTCATGATGGTGCACCGCCGATGTTGTGATTATGGATGATACCAGCGGGTACTTGGTCAGAAAATGGCACATAGGGGTGGAGGATTGAAAGAAAGGGGGGAGTAAGTGAGTTAGGGAGGTGCGTGTGCTCTCGAGGGCCGGGGAGGAGGGCATTACATGCATCGCAATCTTGTGTTTACATTGATAAGTAAGGAATTTGATAAAGTTAAACATCAAATCATCAAAGCCCGCATGGCTCAGTGGTAGAGCGCATCACTAGTAATGATGAGGTCGTCAGTTCGATTCTGGCTGTGGGCAATTCGCCTTTCTTTTTCCTTTTTCGGGAATTTTTCTCCGTCGTCTTGGCGTAGCTCCCTCCCATTTCTCGTCTTTCTTTTTTCTTTTCTTTTCAGTTTTGCCTGCTCAATCAAGGTCCTTGTGACCTTGTTATCATCACTGAGTCATTTTGTCCTAGGTAGGTTAAGGAATGTGAATCGCAAATGGTTTCCCAGTAAAGATCCTCGCGATATTCTTGACCATGATGAAATAATTCAATATTAGCAATCACGAACGGCAACCAACGTGCTGAAACTGCCAAAGTTGCTCAAACAGCACCACCCAGGAACACGACCTTTTCTGGTATTTCCTAACTCCCTTCGGATTTAATGCATGTTTCTGATCGCGTAATCGCGGGGATCTTGGTTGTGTAAGCACAGAGTGACATTTCAGGGACCGAAGCGGCCAACCGATCTGACAAATCTGACGGAACCATACGTCCATAACACCGAATGGCGTCTAAAATCTCATGTGAGACGTCGGGCCAAAACAAGTGGTAGCTTGACCTTGATGAAGAGGCATATCGTGTCCTATATAAGACGTATGCATCCCGCCTTTCTGAATTCGATCTAAGAAACTTCACATCGGTCAGTCCCGGACCAAGATACTCACTCACCTTGACTTCAATCCCTGAAACATCCCCGAACCACACCACACCATACTTCCCTTGCCCCTCCACATCACCCCAAAAAACATCACCATGTCCTCCTCCACCTCCTCCACCCAACCCGACCTCCCCGCCGGCATCAACCCCTGCTGCCTCACCGGCTTCCGCTGGTCCGGCACGCCCACAGGAACCGTCCTCCCCTCTCCCCTCCCCGGCACCACCAACGCAGTCTACAAAACCGGCACAAACCCTAAGGTCGCCATCCTGTTCATCCACGACCTCTTCGGCTGGACCTTCCCCAACGTGCGCCTGCTCGCCGACCACTACGCCGCCGAAGCCAACGCCACCGTCTTCGTCCCGGACTTCTTCAACGGCTTCGTCTGTCCGCCCGAGCTGCTGATCGAGGAGCGCTGGGCGGAGATCGATCTCAAGCGTTTCGCGAAGGAGAACGCGCGCGAGGTGCGCGAGCCCGAGATCTTTGCTTTCGCGAAGGCGTTGAGGAGTAAGGAGGGGGGCGGGTTTGAGAAGGTCGGGGCCGTGGGGTACTGTTATGGTGGGTGGGCGGTGTTTCGGTTGGCGGCTGCCGAGCATGAGGAGGGTTCGGAAGGAAAGGGGAAGTTGGTGGATGCTGTGACGGCTGGTCATCCGAGTCTTTTGACCAAGGAGGATATTGAGGGGGTTTCAAAGAACGTGCCCGTGCAGGTGCTGGCGCCGGAGTTTGATCCAACGTATACGGCGGAGTTGAAGACGCATACGTTCGAGACGTTGCAGAAGTTGGGAGTGCCGTTTGAGTATTCGCATTTTCCGGGGGTGCATCACGCTTGTTTCATTAGGGGTAATGAGAGGAAGGAGGGTGAGAGAGAGGCGATGGTTAGGGGAAAGAATGCGGCGGTTGCGTGGATGAAGCAGTGGTTGCATGGTAACTGAGTTGTTGATGAGACTGGATGAGATGGGGAAGACATGGATGGAGATATTGTCCGCTGTAAGGGTTCTCAAGCCTCAAGCTGAGCTGTTGAGATCTGGATTCAGGCATTGCTATCGTTCCTTGGGTCCAGTTGTGGTGGGACGAACTGCGTTTGCTTGTGAGCGTTGTTACCGAGTCTCTTCTCCTGGCTTTCACGACGAGCAACACTACTTAGTCATCCATATGTGTTATGCGACACCAATCTCGATGCTTATCACCATGGAGTAATAGGCGATGACGAGGGCGAGTAACTGGTCCCGTGAAGAAAGTAACAAGTGAGCGTCGGCTGAAAGGTCCCTGACTCAGCAGACTGGAACAATGTCGCCCACTTTCTACTTTCAACCACCAGCATCTTCGCTAAGGTGATCGAACCGCCCAGGTCCTGCCAGGACATTAACCGGCCAGGAAGTTTAGCAACGGATTGAGCTGCTAATATCATGGTGGCGATGGCCCGAAGGCCAGCCCAAAGGCTAACCCGAAGGTCAACCCAAGGACTAACCCGAAGGCTTATGCGTGGTGCATAGTACCAACCTGCCAAGACGTGGTAAAAGGATGGAATTCGTACAAATCGAGCCCATGCGTGATATGTGTAAGCAGCAGCGAGTGTCTTTTGGGAGTGAAACCCGGATAGATTCCTTCCACCATGGCGACAATAAGTCAAGGCATCGCGGATTGGTTGGTCTAGCGCAGACAAACCGCCCCAGTTGAACCAACAGCAGTATCTCGAAGTCCATAGTACAGAATGGCGGGCCGATTGACTGATGTCAGGGCACAATATACGGGCTATACTTCCCGCCTGATAGGAGACATGGTAATCTTGGGAGTTAATCAAGACTTCAAACCGGGAAAAAAGGATGTTTATTTCCCGGCTCCGGGTTGCATTCGCCAATCAGAGGATACTCACCACTCGATGGCAACTTCCTTTTCGCTCGATGCGGGGGCTATCTTTTTGAGCGGAAGAATTGTAGGAAGCAAGGTTGAGCAGAGCGCCTAGAAGTCAGAGTAGATTGCATAGCAACCATGTTAACAGCCGGCAGTTGATGCCAAAACACCACCCCTCTTCATGGATGCATTATCACCATCATCTGTTGTACCGTAGCCGCCTTCGACGGGCTTGGCCATCATATCAGGATGGAAAGACAGCGGGATGATGGCTTACAGCACTATGTTGACTGAGAGTGATCGCCGTCTTCTCTTCTAGAGCTTCTTTCAGTGGCCTGGCACATGGTGCGGCTGCGGATCATAAGGAGTAAATGAAAAGAACCATGGGAAGAAAATGGGAACAAATGAGGCCGGAAGAATCGCGTAGGATAAAGGCTCATGCTGCCCCCACCACCAGACGTGTTACCCGGGTTGCCTGTTGTGTTCTTCTTCAGACAGATTTTCGAGTGGCTGCTCGTCATCATCCTCCTTTTCAGGAGACACCCCACGCCAGAGCAGAGGTTTTTGACGGATACCCCTTACTTCAACACGGCATCAACAACTCCTTGATCGATTCGGACAAAGGGGAGACAAGATGCACTGGAGTTCACTTACCGCGCTCGCGCTTGTGGCGCCTTCGACGGCGTTGATCCGGTTTGGCTGCTCACAGCTCACCGTCCAGCGCGTAGATCCGCTCGTCAACCCCGGAATCTCTCCCTCTCCTCATCTTCACCAGATCATCGGTGGTGTAAGGCTTCTCCCCTTTCCCTCGACGACCCATATTCCAGTGACTAACATTCCAGCAAGAATGCCTTCAACATCTTCATGGATCCCCGGGAAGACATTGGAGAGAAAGCCAGCTGCACAACCTGCCAGTTCTCCGAGGACTTTTCCAACTATTGGACCGCCGTGCTCTTCTTCCGTGCCCGCAACGGCTCCTACCACCGGGTCCTACAGGTCCCCAACATCGGCTTCGAAGGTTCCAACGGGGGCATGACCGTGTACTACATGCAGGACGGGCTGGCCAACTACCAGCAGACGTCCAAGGTCACCGCCTTCAAGCAAGGATTCCGCATGCTCATCGGCGAAGCTTCCTACCGGAGCAAGCAGCAAGCCACCCGGTTCCGGCAAATCACGTACACATGTCTCCAGGACCTTGGCACCCGGTTCCCCGGGTCCATGAACTTCCCAACCAAGCCGTGCCCGGCCGGCATCATGGCCAACGTGAGGTTCCCAACCTGCTGGGATGGCAAGAACCTCGATACGCCGGATCACATGAGCCACATGACGTATCCGGAGTCCGGGACCTTTGAAAGCGGTGGCCCTTGCCCGGCTAGCCATCCAGTGCGGGTGCCCCAGCTGATGTATGAGACCATCTGGGACACAAGCAAGTTTAACAACAAGGAGCTTTGGCCTGAGGATGGAAGCCAGCCTTTTGTTTGGTCTATGGGCGATCAGTATGCTACCATCACAAGACTTTATGTGGAAGACGAAGTGATTGCTGACAATGGCAAACAGTACCGGCTTCGGATCCCACGGCGACTATGTCTTTGGTTGGAAGGGTGATTCTCTGCAGCGGGCCATGGACTCGGCGTGCTATGTCAACTGCCCGACTCTGAAGACGCAGAGCGTGTCGGCGATGAACAAGTGCAAGTACAACGAGGTGCTCGTGGATGAGCCAATCGACGGATGTAAGTCTGCGATAGAAGATCTTCAGGTTGTTGATGAGTGACACCCGCTAACATGACTGACCTGTATCAGGGCTCGATTCCATTCCCGGAAACCCGATGGAGAGGATGGAGAAGAAGTAAACGGAGGGAACGAGAGATGAGATGAAGATGGTGATAAACCCAGACTCGGTAGACTAACGGGGATTGGGTTTGCGTGATATCGATGCTAGACGTGATAAGATTGATACTGTTTTGTGTTGCTGTAACTTATTAGAGGTCATTGATGAGATGTATAGTGCACTTTCTGGTCATTGTTGTGTTGAATGGCGACCATGTTGACACTGCTGTGTCTCCAGGGAAAATCGTAATGAAAACAACAAAATCGGGTTGGGGTAGATGACATCAGGTTGGCTGCAGTGCCGTGCTGTCAGGTACGGATTTTGGGCATCGTCGGCGAGGAGAATCTCAAAAGACCGACATACGGTCTAGACGGTTCTGTCGTCATTGTCTCTTGCTCACCTCCTTTCTTCCCGTTGTCTCTCCACGTCGTACTTGGTGTGTAACCAGACAGCTCGCGAGAGGACCACAGGGCCGCCACCTCGGCTACCTCTGCAGCCCCAGCCTAGACTAGGTCTGTGTATTGTGGCCCGTATCGTGGATGGCCAGATCACCCAGCCGCGGCCAGCGGAGTCGTATACGCGAGAAAGGCGTCCATCCATTCTATTCGGGTTCCACGATGCTTCGGTGCTTGGTGTGGCACTGCCGCTCTGGATCGCCTGGCTGCTGCACGTAATGGCATGGGCATGGAATGGCTGAGTGGCAGGTTGGTTTTTCCTGGGAGGCCGACGGAAGGTTCGGTCGGAGACGGCCCAATGGCGGTTGCCGTGAGGTTGGGTATGTAAGGTTACCTCCGAAAACAATTGACAAAAATAGGTGAGACTGGTGACGGCGATGGTGATGGCTCCGGATCTTTGCATGGACACTTGGCGATGCCGACGGATAGACCGGCAGCTTCCAGCCGTCCATCATGACGGGACGTTTGAGGTTGTGGTTGGGGAAAGAAATGGAGGGCCTGTCCTGGCGCGGGGTGGCAGCGAATGGATGTAGATCTTCCCGGGCATTGTACAAGATTCGAGCATCCGTAGGGCAGAACTGCAGCAGGAAGTTAGCTATTTACTGTACAGAACTCGCCTGCTACCCCGCTTCGCCCGCTTATAGCCAACCGCTAACAAAATTCATGGCGCCCAAGACAGGCACCCGTCTGTGTGTCTTACAGGTCTCGCAATTGGCTACAAATCTTGATCTGGCAAAACCTCAGACAACACAACCATGAACCAGAACGGGCAACAGATGGATGGTAACATCCCACCTTTATGCGGAATATACAAGCTATGTTCCGCATCAACCTGGGAATACGAGCCCCAAAGGAGGCATCCCAAAGCAAAAAAGGAGAAGGACCGGATAGACACCGCATCTTTCTGGTGGCAGCTGTGTTACCTTCCCTTCACCTTTAATGCTTGTGGCCGGACCAGGACACAACATGAACAACAACACCTCGAACAACACTGAACACGTTAGGTAGCGATACTTTGGCTTGTACAAGCTCAACCCATGGTATACCATGGCATCATTACCGAATCTACACCGACATCTGGCACGCCACGAGGAGGGGTCTCGGAGATCTGCAGCCCTAACTACCGTCGCGGATCGTTAACCCATCAAGACATCCTCAGACGGCCCAACATGGTGGTTGGGGCTGGAGTCGCTGGGAGCGGGAGCCTGGGATGGGACTTGGCCACAAAGAAGTGAAAGGAAACCACAAACGGCAGCACCGATCGGCCGACCGCCTTTCCGGGTCTTTTCACTTCGTTTAACTCGTCTAAGTCGTCCCAGGCGGAGCAAGATAATGTTACAGTTGCATATTGCAACACGAGACGCGAGATGACTTGGGTTCAGCTAACAATATCATTTGTTGACCATTGGAAAAACTGGTGATAGCTATAAAGCGGCAGCTAAGGCACCCACCCCAACGACTCAGGACCTGGACTAACATGACTAACAACACCACACAACAAATAACGATCTGCGCCACAAGAAGCTGATCTCTGATCTTTCTCTTCTCCCAGCCTTCTAAAGAAACAAACATTCAAGACCCCTGGAATCTTTTTGTTTAATACTAATACATCTCCAACCTCACCTCATCGTGAACTACCACACCTCAACCATCAACCTCAATTTCACCACCAACCACAACCTACCAAGAATGCTCACAACAACACTCACCACCGCCCTCGCGGCCCTCCTCCTCCCCCTCTCCTCAGCTTCACCCATCGCCATCCGCCAAGACACCACCACAACAACGCCAGAACATCCCTCCTGCGCCACCACCTCCTTCAAGAACTTCTCCTGGGCCCTCTCCRCCTTCGACTACCACGCCTCCTATATCTTCACCACCCCCGCCCACCAAAACTCCTGGGGCTACGTCAACTTCAACCTGTCCAACCCGGCCATCGGTTCTTCCGTCACAACCGTCTGCAGCGCTGCAAGCAACCAGCTCTCCGACTTCTTTTACGGGACCGTGCAGTACACATGCACCAACACGCCCGAGGGCGTCAAGAGTGACGTGGGCAAGACGACGTTTGACTTCAACAGGCCGACGGGGGAGTTGAGGTTTAATCAGAGCTGGACTTGTCGGGATGAGGATCCTAAGTATCCGTGAGTATTGCCTCTGCACATCTTGGACCCTGAAATTGAATTGGGATAAGACGACTGACACAACGATGTAGTACCACGTTCACTGGATATGCGGCTGTTAACCTCCAGTTGGATTGCACCGAGTCAACTTGGCAAAACCAGAACTGGACGCAGGGACAGATTTACTCGACGAGGGATGTGAGGTGCACGCCTGTTGATCTGAGTGTTAATCCTAAGGAGATGACTGCTGTGGCTTAATCATCTGTCGGAGCCAAGAGGGATGAGTGATTCTGTTGTCGTTGGTGTGCTGGCCGTGAGAGTGGCCGGTGCGAGGTAATGGGCGTGTTTTACAGCATTCGTATGGCTTATGAAAGGTTATGAGGACTATGACTTGGGAGTATAGGTATAATACATAGTGCTTAATGGTAACGCTAGGGAAGAGGCATTCAAGAATTCCAAATCATCACGCAATCCTAGTCTCCATCATTTTCCAACCCTCTAGTAACCCGGCTTCCATTGCTTCAGGAATGCTCATGTCCGGAAATTCGGGTAGCAGATTTACCCTTTGGATGGTGTTCACTCGTTCGTATGTCTCGGAAGGATGACTGCCCTCTTCCGAGCGATTCAGAACCATAAACTCCACCTTGCTATACGTGCAACCGAGCATTATCACTCGAAAGTGATACTCCTTTTTGAGAGGAGATGAAGGTATGTCACCGGAAGGATCGCATAGCCCGTCAGCAATTCTGCAGAGATTGTGCTGAATATCTTCTCCCATGTCGTCCTTGAACCCGAACCGTCCCATTAATGGCGTGTAGAGGAAAGTACGAGGAGGGTTGGTCCACACCCATGTGGTGTCGACGTCTGCATCCCCAAAAAGGTGTCGATATAAGTTCAGAGAATCTTCCACTGCTTTGTGCATGGGCTTTCCCCTTTCCACAGAGAACTCTGAAATGTTGCTGAGAACTGCATCACACGTATATCCCACTAATCGGAGTACCGGCGGGTGAATTTCCAACATGGAGAGCGTCGGCACCCACCTACCATGCGCATGTGTCGAGATATGGACGCGACGTCCCAGGCCAGTACCTTCCTCCTTGGCACATTTATGATTCTCGTTTTGAGGAAACCACACCCAATGCTCGCAGGCATAAAGAACCCTGCGCCCATTGCCAAGCTCCATTGAAAGTTCAACGAGAGCTGAGAAAGCATGCCGCACCAAGTCGTAAATTATTCCCGTGTGAATTTGGAACCCGGACTCGATCAAGCATCTCCCATCCCAATCTACCCATGACCAACTCGGAAATAGACGTCGCCGCATGGTTCCTGAATAGGACACGTGCCTTTGTCCATGCCCTGGAGATTCAAGGACCCTACTATTAAATCGCAAACGCCACAGGAATGCCGCCACGAGTCGGGCTGTCAGAGGAGCTCCTGATGTAAAAATCGGAACCCCCCAGATGTGATATACAGGCCGCGCTGCAGAGGCGAACCTCTTGAAAATACCTTCAAAGGCGTTGAGGGCATTACTCTGGAAGCCTAGTTCCCTCTCGGTATATGTATCAATGAGTACAATCAGTTCCTCCGGGTCATCTCCGACCCTTTCTTCTGGGAAGGGTATAGGGTTACGAGACGGTTCGAACATGTACAAAGGCGAGCTTCTGTACAGAGAGTCAGTAGCATCTGAAGAGGTCCAGATGCTTTCCATGCAACGGATAGAGTTGCACTGAAAATAGACTTGATTCTCCAAAAAGCAAAGGCGGCGGCATGAGAGGAGCCCTTCTTGGAAAGTCCAAGCCCTGGTGTCCCATCGTGTTTGTGAAAGCTGATGATCAATGTCGGGATAGACTAGAACGAAAGTGCCGGATTCGACATTGACAAATTTCTGTGGAACCCGACCCGTCGAGGCAACACCAGGTAGCCCACACGAGGGATCATCCCCCGTGGCTGCGATGATAGTGACGGCTGCGCATTCGTAAATGATACCCATACTCTTAATCTGACAATGTTTGGCCTCAGAATTGTCCTGTGGGATACAGTATCGATCTACCCATAGGTATTCAAACCCCATACTCTGGGTTGCTGCGATGGCATCGTCGATAACCTTGGGTGTTTGTGTCGGAAGACCGTCTCCTGTGGGCATATCTGAAGTGTTCTTGGAGCCCCATACGTAGCTGAGCGCGATAAATTGCAGTTTTTCGACTTCTTCTATCTCGCCCAAGGCCACCAGTCTTCGAGAGGAGCACTCAATGAGTTTGAACCCTGAAATCTTGGCAACCCGAGTGATGTCAGCTAGGCAAGTTTTCTGATGATGCACGTAGCAATGCGAAAGCCACTGCTTGACAACATCAAAATCAACCTGCGGTCCAAGGAACTTCGGGGATACTTCATCCCAGCTCTGATCCTCGCGATACATGACTGGCAGGCGACGCACATTTGTATTTTGGTCCAGCTGGTTTACCTCATTCATGAGGGTAAGAGCCAGGATCTTCTTTGTCTGGTGTAACGCCGGCCATGAGGTTGCCCTAACAGAGAGATTCCTGGGGTCGTTCCCTGTAATCGTGCGAACGGTTTCGAAAAAGTTGCAAAGACATAGATCCCATGGACAGTAACGTTTATCGGCTATAGTGCAAAGGTCTTCTGCAAGCCGCGCAATAATCATTCTGCGTATCTGACCCTCGCTCGCCGAGGACCGTTTCAGGGACGTGAGCTTGTCGACTATTCTTTGGCAAGTGTCACAGAAGTTTGCGCAAGGCTCGCTCGGGAAAGGTCCTGCCCCCCTGTCTTGTATGTCTGCAATAACCAGTGGTCAGCAATCTTGTAATTTCCCTACTTGTATGGAATACGTCGCGCGTTCCTGGATTGATAAAACGTGGGTTCCATTGCATTCAATCGACCGTGTCAAAAGCAAAAGAGGGGTTGATGTCTACCCAATTCTTCTTCTCAGAGAGCCTGCAATAGCACCTAGTCCCGAGGATGGTATGAAGCAGAATATATGCTTACCTTTGAGTTCCTGGAGCTTTTTGTGTTGCTCGTCTGTTTATTCTCTATGAAGTAGCCAGCTTCTCCGTAATGTATCAGCAAGGCCGAAAAGCTCATTGACTGTTCGTAAGGGTTAGTGAACCAGAAAGGATGGATGTAGAGCTAATGGAGCGTGTACTTGTTATAGAAAGAGAAAAGTCGTTACGAGAACGAGATGGACGGAATAGCGAGCTTATGCCGTGATGCTCGCTTGAAGTGATACTGGGGGACAATGCCGGTAGTTTGTAAGCTGGTGCCCGATCAGGCTTGCTAGTTGTGCTCTTCCGGTCAGTGCCTCGCGTAGAGCTTCCAAAAGATTCGGGATTATCTTCTGAGGTTAGTGGTCCCAAAACTGGAGGAAGCAAGTCGCCCATGCCTTTTAAGTTGTTCGGTGAGTTGAGCCGCTTGTAGCTATTGTCAAGACCGTGTCGTGGGAACGGAGGTTTTCGTATTGTCGTGAGAATGGAAGCGGTCGTAGTATCATGCGATGTGATGATTTGACTCATAGACCGGCCGGCTGACGACCTGACCAAGACGGGAGGTGACCTGGCAAGTCGTCATTCGTCTTCTCTCGCCCATGCCCACCATACCAAACATCAATCTTACCCAAGGCAGATACTACCTTCATGGCTACCATTCAGGTGCGGCCCAATGTCCACAGCCACAGTTCAGCCCTAAGCCCGCCTGCAAAGTGCAAAACCGCCCAGGCAACAGAACCGTGCCAAGACCTGAACTCTTTTGTTCACTTACGCGTACGGTCGTTCCTTCCCGATACTCGTCAGGACTAGATACATGCTTCCTCTCACCGCGAAAATCAGGGACTCTAGCAGGTAAGTACGAGGCGACCGATGTTGACTCGAGACTGCCGCGTAATGGAAAACGAACTTTCACATGCCCCCTGCAAGAAAAGCTCCATGCACAGTTGTGAATCAACGTCAGTCGTAAGGTCCCAGACCTCCTTCCTTGGACGCGTCAAGTCGGTCCCGACGAATATCTCGAGCAGATTCACAATTTTACAACACTACTATCAAATTCGACATATCTCCTACCTACCTCAACCGTGACCCGTCCCATCCCTTCAACACCTCCGGACGTTCCACTGAAGCACCACCCAAGAGAAAATTCCATCACCACACCTTCCACCACTACCAGCTTCACAACCATCACCACCATCACCACCATCACCAACCCGTCCCTTGGCCACCTACCTAACCAGCAGCAGCCCGACTCCCATACAACTCCTCCGCCGCACTCTTACTAACAGGCTTATTCCTAATCGCCTCCTGCGTCTCGCTTCCTCCCAACTCCTCAATCATCTTTTCGCTGTGTTCCTTGGATTTCTCGCCAATATCTGTTGATGCCATTCCCGTTAGTTCCTTCCTTGCCAGAAAACGAAGTGAAAAGAGTATGGGGCCGGGAAGTGGGTAGGAAGGAAGGAAGGAAAGAAGGAGGGCAGGAAGGGGAGAGCAGAGAAAGAAGGTGGGAAGGAAGGAGGGGAAAATGGGGATGCGAGGGAAGTGGAAAGAAGAGGGAAGGAACATACTCGGATTCGCAAGATTGGCTTTATGCCATGTCGTTGGACATGACGGATTTGGCGCCTTGGGAGGACATGGTGCCGGCTGTTTCTGCCATTGTTGCTTGTCGAGAACCAATTCTCGATGTGCGGATGTGATGCGGATGTTGAAAGTGGGATAATTCGGTAAGTAAAGGCGATCCTTCGTTTGGTGTTGATTCGAGGTAGGGTGGACTGTGGTATCCTGCTTCTTCGTTGAGTGTAGGTTCATCGCGACATGATATATCTTCCCCTCAAAAGAACTCGTGATTGGATGACGTCTTTCCAAAGCTTTTGTCCTCCCGTCTTCGGCTTGTGAAGAGGGACTGCATTCCGGTTCTTCGCAAAGGTTGCTTTGTCTCCCAAGGTGAGAAGGTCTCACATTTGACATCATTCGTGGCCCGTCTTGGCGCTCAATGGCTCACACTGGTACTCAACACCACCACGACACTTCTGCTTTGGCGGGGTGATTGGTGAAGAGCGTCTAGATTATAGTCATTAGAGGTAAGTTCCAGGAAACAGGTAAACAGAATCAAGCGATGAGACCCAAGGAACTAACGATTGGATGGCAGGCACCGCATGACAACCACAACACTTGGAGACGGGTCAAACGATGGAAACAGAAGTATGAGCAGGTCGATCGAGACGAAACTCAACTGGTATTAACAAGAAAGTGACATGGTATCATTGGTATAAACATCCATCCCCATAAACAAACCCCCATCATTCCCTCCATACATCATTATCCACATATCCACATTAAAGCTCCCAGACACGCCGTCCAGGCTTAGTCCATATATGCATTCACATCATCATATCCACAGCCTGACACTGCCACAGTTTAAACCTGCTTCTCAGTGTCCCTCCCGCTGATGCTACCGGCCGTGCTGTTAGGAGCAGTCAAGCCAGTAATGACATCCAAGCTACGAGTGACCTCGACATAATCGTACGCAAACTCGCCGAGCTGGTCATCATCGAGACCAATCTCTTCCTGGTGCTCGTCGACACGGAGCGAGAGGCCGGGAACGAGGTTGAGGAGGAAGAGGATGACGCAGGTCATGACTAAGGAGTAGGAAAAGCCGGCGACGCTGTCGGCGAGCTGGTAGGCGAGCTGGATGTAGTGGTGGTTGACCCAGCCGCCGTCGATAACGGTGGCACCGTCTAGAGCGGCGATGTAGTCACTATAGGCGAGAAAAGTTAGTGGGGGTTTTTCTTGAAGAGAATATGGAAGGAGGTGAAAGACATACGCAGCAAAGATACCAGTCAATAAGTTGCCGATGATACCACCAACACCGTGCTCAGCAAACACATCGAGCGCCTCATCGATACCGAGCAAGAACTTGAGCTTGGTAGCAAAGTTGCAGCTGATACCGCCGACAACACCAAAGATGAAAGCCGACCAAGGGGGGACATAACCCGCAGCAGGGGTGATGGCGACGAGACCAGCAATGGCACCGGAGCAGAAGCCGACCGTGCTCCACTTCCTCTCCAGACGGTAATCGAGCAAGACCCAAGTCAAGCCACCGACGCAGGCGGCGATGTGGGTGACGATGCAAGCCATGACGGCGCGGAGGTTGGCGGCCAGGGCGCTACCGCCGTTGAAGCCGAACCAGCCGAYCCAGAGGAACACAGTACCCAAAACGACGTGGGTGACGTTGTGGGGGCGGTAGGGCAGGCCGTTGACCTTGTTATAGCCGTTGCGCTTGCCGAGCATGAGCGAGTAGGCGAGGGCGGCGGCGCCGGAGCTGATGTGCACGGGGGTGCCGCCCGCAAAGTCGAGACCGCCCATCTTGAAGGACCAGCCGTTGCCGTTCCAGGTCCAGTAGGCGATGGGGTCGTAGACGATGGTGGTCCAGATGAACATGAAGACTAGGGCGGGAAGCATACGGCCGCGATCAGCGCACGCGCCAATAGCGAGAGCGGGACTAAGGGGGTCAAGTGTTAGTGTGAGGTCGCGAGGAAAGGAAAGGGAGTAAAAAACAACATACGTGATGGCGGCGAACATGCCCTGGTAGAGGCAGAAAAGAAGGTCGGGGATCTTGCTGCTGCCAACGCTGGGCTGGGCAAGAGTCTTCATGAGACCAAAGTTGGAGAGGTTGCCAATATAGGCGCTTCCGGTGTGGGAGAAGGCGAGCGAGTATCCCCAGAAGAACCATTGGAACCCTACGATGGCTATCGACATGAGGGACAGCCAGATGAGGGCCAAGGCTGACTTTCTTCGTGCAAGACCGCTGTAGAAGAAACCGACACCGGGAACCATGAGCAGCACGAGGGCTGTACATGTCATGATCCATCCGAAATCTCCGGCCTGGTGTAAGTCACAGGTTAGCCACTAATGTTCCTCCCGAGCACTCCTTCATAAGATGGCATGGTGATGTCGTACAGAGTAATAGCGGTTCAGGTCTTCGAGAAGGGGGTTGCCTCCATCGTTAGCGACACCGGTAACCCCCTCGTACGTCTCGACGGGGCCGGACGACATGTTGGAGGTTGATTCGATCCCAACACCGATCGGTAGGTAACTATTTCGAGGTCAAGTGAACAGCTTCGATGTGTTGTGGCTGACCAGAGCACTTGTTGCTGAAACCGTACACGAACCAAGTCGTCGGTGCCGTGTGATGTCGATGAGTCTATGAGACGACTTGAGGTTGCAGAGAAGATGAGTTCTGGGACCTGTTCAGCAGGAGGGATCTGCAGGGTAAATAAACCGACCCAGGACCAAGGGCGAGGAGCCGTGAAACATGTCAACGACGTGTGGCATTCATGTCAGGCCTATATACTCCAAGCTGCAGTTATCAGTGTTGGTACCCCTTGATCCCCTGTTGATGGTATCGAGGTAGGGCTCCATTCCGTTCTGGGAAACCCTCCCATCGCCGCCAAGACCTCAGCTTTGATGGATGGGTGGGCCACAGAGATAAGAAACCCGGACGCCATGAGAGGACGGTGGGGGTTCAACCCGTGGGATTCCGATCCATTTTTGGCCTTTGTAAGCGGTGGTCATGTCTTTGTGCCCTGTCTCCATGCTGGGCGTGTTGCCCGAAGAGTGTCAGAGGAAGAAAGAAAGCCTTCAGTGGGGAAGCAGAGATAGTGATACACAGCATTCGCTGACGAGTGCTTTCAAAACCGTGAATAGCATCCAATCCAAATAACATCGGGTGGACTGGAATAGCCGGCGGTGGATGTACAAGGAGGTCCGCCGAATCTTACATTAAGGTACCCAAGGACCAATGACGGCCTGTCGGGCAAAAGAGAAGGCTCGGAGCAATGTAACCGAATCTGTTCAGGGTATCAAGTGGTTACACCGTTCCAACTTGATGAGGTGAGAACAAACTTTTGGCGATGTCTTGTCGTACCAGACGAAGTCGTCGAAGCGTCGAAACAGCCAAACCGTACACTATCGTTTTCCGTCCTTCACTTGATCGATCTGGCCTAGTGATGCAGGCAACCTTTTGGGTTACATGATCATCCTGCAGTTTACACGTGTACCCAGGAGCCCTTTCCCTCCTCGTGGAGAAGCATGGAGTAGGTGGTGATTGACAGCCTTCTATATAATGTGGCTCAATTAAACGTTGTGATGACCACGCCCTTTGATGATTCCATAATTTCCCCATTGGCGGGTAGCACCACATGGGAGATGTGCCTCGGCGGCGGCGGGAGAATCGGCTGCCGTCAGCAATTTCTTGCATTCCACGACATCAGTCTGGATGAAGAAACTGCCGTCTGATGGTGTCGTCAACATCTTGAGTCAACGTCTCTCGATCTGATGAGTCTCCGCAATGCTTCTCAGTTGGTATCAACAGACGGAAGGATCCCAAGGTGACGGACGGCATATCGAACGGCAGGCTCCCGCCCGTAGGATCCCGATGCACATAGACAGTTGGCATCTGGTTGACACCCGACGGATCGAGTTGAGTGCGGTCGTCGGTTGGGTGTAGTGGACTGATTCGGATCAAACAGCAAACGGATGCTGATAAAGATGGAAACAGTTGAAAGCGCGTTGTCGTCCGACGGGAGTTACGAGAATGCATCGCGCCCTGGTCCTTATCAGTTTGGTCACTGCCCTGTTATCAGAGACTCCACTTCAGCCTAGGGGAGGGTCCTAGGGTCAGGGTTGGGCAGGGCACCTAAGCGCGCCGAGGCGCGCCCTGCTAGGGGATCCACCTGATGTTTGTGTCCCCCGTGGCGCCCCACCTGTATGAAAGTCCACTTCAACCACTGCAACTGCGACTCAGAACATGTGCATCTGGTGAATCCTTCAGGTTCCAATATTGATGCTGAAAACAGAGTTTCTTCGCTTAAACAAAGCCACAAGTGGTCGGATCGAGCATTCATGACTTCTGCAATACCGGTCGGATAAGAGGGAGGCGTTCTTGCCATTGGCGCCGTCCGTTTCTCTCTTATCTCTCGGCAGAGTGGGTCCCGTCTTGGCTCTCTTGGCGAGCGATGCCTGGTCGACTTCAACGTTCGAATCAAGGGAAGGATGGGAAATGTGAAAGTTCAAAGATAGACATCCGAGAGAAGGAAGCTATTCACAGAGAATCAGAGGTGATGGTTATGAATACAGACAGAGTCCATAAGACCTCGGATTCAACAGTCTCGCCCTTCACGATGCACAACGTCCTCAGCCTCACAGAAGCACCGATACACGGCAGGCAGGCATGGATGTTTCTCGCACTTGCCGCAACACTTGGTCACGACATCAGCCTGTGTCCAGTTCTTTCGGGTTCGAGAGAAGACGGGACTGAATGAGCAGCTTTACCATACAACTGTAGCCCACATGAAGCAACTGAACATAAAGCAACTGAACCTAAAAACCTTGAAACACCTAAAGGGAGATTCCGATACTCGGAAGGGCAAACCATCATCCTTCATCCGTTATCCTTAATCGATAACTTCTTTATCTTCTCTCAATGTTCTTATCAGTCAAACAAACCCGTCACCGGAATGCGATCTCGTTCTGGAAAACTTCCCTACCTAGCCGAAAGAGGCGCTAATGATAAAAGATAAGAAACCGATTGGTGGTGACTCCCGCTGTCCACTTGCCCGCGCTCCACTTCTAGCGACCCGACGCTTCTCCTGTCCACTGCAGATGTTATCCCCGCCGTCTTAGCGTGGGCTTGGCTAACGCTTATTTTGTGGGTTCGATTTTCCGATGTTCGATGTTGAGCATGTGCATTTTTATTCTTGTCAACACCATCGTCGCCATTATCACTAGTGGTGAGCAATATTGCCATATTGGCGGTATGATGTTGTATAATCTAATGCTGGTTTGTTTATTAGCTTGGTGCTCCTGGTATTTGGACGAGATCTATCCCGAACTGTCCCAAACCTTATAAGGACGTATTAAAATGATTACGTACGGATCGGAAATGCATTAACAAGATTTAACATAACATATTTAATATCGGAATTAGCATATTCAAAACAGACCAGGCGTTAATTATAGAATAAAGGGCATAAATTTAAAATAAAAACGCCTAGGGAAGTTGACCCGAGGTCTCGAGCTAACAAACAAACCAGTATTGGACTGTATATACTTGCACGCGGATATACAAACGGTCTGTCTGACTCCAAGACATTTGATCGTCATCGGTTCATCATGCCTTTGACAGACACCCAATCCACTCCCACTCTAACCCAGCTGCTGCTACTTAACAGCCAATACTCAATTTCGTTGTATCATTTTCAGGTTTGATTTTGGCCAGGTTGGCTCAACTTCACTTAGATTTTTCATGGCCTTTAACTAGTTGGACGGGTTCATCTTGCAATCTCACCGAGTGTCAAGGGTACCTTATCGCTCTCGATCAAGAGTGCAGCTCTTGCATCCATCCTCCCTTCATTACAACAAGATCTCACAATGGCAAGCAGGCGCAATAATCGTTCAGAAAGTCACGGGCGAGTCCAAGTGAAGATCAAATCAGTCTCGTTACTAAACTCATAAACATTAGGTCTCTTTCATCATCAAAGCTCATTCGTCGCTAACCTCGACGTTGCCCAAGAGGTTGGTAGGTATCCAAGCACCCATCAACTCCCCCTCCTCGCCACATCAAATCAAACATCAATCCATCTAGCCATCCACTTATCCACCGTCGCCTTCGCCTCATCCACCAGCCCCAACTCCAACAACAACTGCACACTCCCCCTAATCCCGCTCTCCAACGCCGACGCAATCCACGCATGCGTATAACTAGTATGCTCGCCCACAAACACCAAATTATTCCTCGTCTGGAAATACTCCGGCAGATACAGTTCATGCTGGCCCACCGTCGGGCTCGCCCACGACGCGCTCTCCAGGGGGTCCAGCGCCCAGCATCTTCTATTATACTTACCCGTGTACTGCTCCTTCACCAGCTCTTCGCCGTGGATCTCCGCCATGGCGTCCAAAACGTATTGCACGTGTTCTTCTTCTGGAGTAGAAACCCAGCGGTCGCCCCAGTCGGGGCTGGAGATGTAGGAGCCGAGGATGGAGGCGGGACCATCGGTGCCGTTGATGTTGTAGGAGGGGTAGCAAATGGATCCGATACCGGGGATGTCGGAAATAGTGGAGCATGAGCCGTAGATGGGTTGGGGCAAGTGTTCCCAGAAACGGGTGCGGAACTCGAGCGCTACTTTGCAGGCGGATGTGTACTCGAGGTTTTGGATGGCGTGGGCGAGGGTTGGGGCGGTGAGGTCGAGGGCGGGTGAGAAGCGCCATTTCTTGACGATGGAGAAAGGGGCGGCGATGACGGCGTAGTCGTGCGTGGAGGATTCGAAGTCATCTTTATAGCTGTTGCGGCTTTGGAGGGTTACCTTTTTGGTTTCGGCGTCGAATTGTACGCGCTCCACGCGCCGGTTCAAGGTGGTGGCGTTGTCGACGAGCGGGTGGAAGGATAAGGGCAAGCGGTTAAGACCGCCGTTGATGGTCTTCCAGGTTGAGGCGGAGAAGTACATCCCTTCGTACAAAGTGTCCCAGTAGGAATGCGCGCTGGCGCCTAGGAAGGCCGTGTCGTTGAGCGAGCCGCGCAGGTAGTTCACCATGAAGCCGAACTCGCTCCATTGGTCGCCGGGCAGACCGGCCAAGCCGCCGCTCACCCAGTCGGCGTGCGCTTTGAACATGTTTTGGGCCATCTCGGCGAAGAACTCGTTGGTGTTGGGGAGGAAGGTGTCGGCCTTCTGGCTGAGGGACTTGGTGGAGTTGTTGGAGGCGCGGGTGAGCGCCAGSGAGGAGTTGGCGGCGAGCTCGGCGAGGGTGGGCGGCAGACCGGTCTCGGGGTTCTTGATGCCGTCGTAGTAGTAGAGGCCGTTGGGGTTGGACTGGTACCAGGGGATGAAGTCGACGCTGAGGTTCTTGGAGTGCCCGTTGAGGCTGTTCATCTCCTCGGCCAGCTGGAAGACGAGCTGGTGGTCGCTGACGTAGTACGTCTCGTTGCCGAGCGTGATGGTGTTGGGGAACCGCATCGGGCCCATCTCCTGGTAGCTGTAGTCGAAGGGACCGCCGGACAGGTACTCGGTGTGCACGCGGCCGCCGAGCCGGTTGCCGCCCTCGATGATGCTGACGTTCTTCATGCCGGCTTGCGTCAGGCAGAGGTAGGTCATCAGACCGGACATGCCGGCGCCGACGATGGCGATGTTTTTGCTCTTGGCCTTCTCGACGTCGACGGGGGAAATCTCCTTGTCCTCAAGCAGCTTGACGCCGTCGAACCAGGGCCCCCATGGGTTGATGCCGTTGTCGGTGGTCATAGGGATGGCGGCGGAGTCTGAGGACTTCGTAGCGCGGGCCTTGAGGTCACGGCGCATCTTGATCGACTTGAAGTCGAAGGACTGAGGCCTGCTGCGACCGACCAGACGGCCGTTGGCGCGGCTCCAGGCTGAGATACAGCCACCGGACTGGACATTTTCGGGAATCAACCAGACGAGACGGTCGTGGTGAGCGTCGGTGGGCTGGCTGATGGAGTGATGGGCCTCTTCTTCACGCTTGGACTGGCATGAACCATAGGTGTAGCTGATGGCGCCCTCGACTGATGCTGAACGCTCAACATGGATGTTGGAAAGGCGGGAGTTGAGTGATGACCGGGTTTCGAGCTTGAGAGGAAGGGATGGGGTGACTGCGGACTGGGCCGGTAGGGCGAGCAGTGCCGCACCCGCGGCAGCAGACCACTTCATGGTGTGTGAAAGTGAATAGACGAAAGGAGGATGATCTCTTTTGGTCCTAGGGGGGGTCAAGGGATTTGTGAAGGAAAGGGATGATGAATGAAGAGTCAATGACACAACTCAATGTTGCCTGTTCATGAGGGCGAGGGAAGATATATTTTATAAAGACCAACGTCCAGCCAGCAAGGAGTGTACACCGACGAGACCCGACAATATCCAGGCCCGGCCCTTGTCTGTTCCTCCCGATGAGGCTCCATATCGAGAGAAGGTCGGTTGTACGTAACTGATTCACTCCAGTAAGTCAGCCAGGCTCTCTGCACAGCCTAGAGGCGGCTCAAGGGGAAGGGGGGTGTGAAGGTACAGTATCAGCGTTGCCTTCAACGTGAACGTTCTATTCGAGAACCTTTGTGGTCTAGGTTTGGAAGAACTGATAACCGACCGATGGCCGAGTTCCGAGTAGGTAGTGTACCGTATCTTGAATCCCAGGGCTCGGATTCAGGGAGTGGAGGTTGGTTGGAACGACCGGATATACAACTGCAACTACAACTGTTGAGGTTAAGGCTCAACGGTTGGGGTGCAAGCTGACGACCATGCACACGTGGAGATCCATCCCTACACATATTGCTACCCCATTCGGTAGGTAGGTGAGATACCCCTAGTCCGATATTAGTCCGATCTAACGGAGAAGTGTGTGTTTCTTTCCGTTGAGAACTAGGGTCTATCAGTCGGTGTCGAAAAGAAGGTTCATTGTGGATTCTTCTTTTTCTCTAAGCCATGTTGCCAAGCCCCGAGAAGTTGAGAACTCGTCGTCTGTACGCCCTTTGCTTCACCTCAAGGCTGACACACAATCTTGCCGGACTCGCAGTCGACTGAGCAAGGCCGTCAAGGAGACGTACGTAACAGCCACTGCCTGTTGATCACAGCGTATGTCAGCTTATACCAGAGCTCGAATGACACACAAGTCAACTTTTGCTTCGCCGCAATTTTGCACAAGGCCACCACTGACAGCCGTTACTGACCGAGAAAACAGAGGACATAAGATGGTAACTTCGAAGAGTTGAATCCTCTGTGACTCTGTGAGTCAACAACAAACCGGCCCAATAATCCGCCCGGTTCAAAGCGTTTTTACATAATTGCCAATGCCAACTTCGGAAACCCTTGAAGACGAAGGATTCGGATGCAGATGATAGTGCTAGGTAGCTAAACGGGATGCGAGGAACCTTTGTTTTTGGTCCATTGCGGAATTGCGGCGCTACTGCAACCCCCATGAGTGCCAAGAGCGTGCTCGAAGCCCAAAAGAAGCTAGAAGAAAACACTGTTGTCAACCGGAAGGGCGTGTTCTCGTGTTCCCGGGATTCATCAGTGTCCACCCCGGACTCGGGTGCGGAGCGATAGAGCCGGGTTTCGAAGGCGGGGGTGGGATTCGGAAGGGGTTGGGGTTGATAAGAGCTTTTAGGGCCGGGGTCCTATCCCGACCGATGTCGGCCCGGAGCGCTTACCCGTGCGTGGGCCCGGAAATTCTGGGACCCCCAAAAATATGGGACAGGCCGCTATAACCCTAACCCCTCCCTAGTAATTTAAATCCTTGCTGATTTCGAGTTGATATTCGGAGATGACATTTCTTGACCTCAAGAAACCACAATCAACGGCATACATTAGCTCTATGTTTCTACAAGAAATTAATTCAACCTATCTCTTTTAATTAGCAAAGTTCAAAAGTATAGATTCGCGAGTTTTCTATCGTTGTGGTGGGCTATCCCATATTTTAGGGTGTCCCGGAAATGTAAGAGAGTAGGTGTAGCGAGGACAAGGCCAACCTCACACCCACGGGTATCTTCACTCGACTCCCCGATATGTAGATTTGGATAATCGTCGAGATATGACATGTATCCGTTATAACCGAATCGATGATGCTGACGACAAAATGTCAAACTATCCAGCAACATCAGTCACCGGTGAGGGAATCGATCCTAGGGTAATCCTGTGTTCTAAAGATCCACTGGTTCCGAACATGACGATTCTTGCTTCCCCAGAAAGTTACATATGTACTTGTGTGTACCAAACGCTGATAGACACTTGATTACGTAACAAAAAAGCCAAGATAACAACCGCGGAAAGGAAGGAGGTGAGTGGTGAAAGTGGGGGACGAAGAAGATGATAGAATGGAAAAGCTTCCCCCAAAGAGACAATACCGATTTGACAAGCTTGGCATGACCGAGGAGACGGCCCCGGGACGAAGAAATCAATCGGGAACGGTTAGTGACTGCAACGGTCGTCTGGTCTTGGCTCTTAGCCAGGCCTCCTCTTTGAGTCCTCGCAAGGTGGTTGCGTGAACTATGACTCTTTAACTGCCTGAGTCGCCGGCTTGGGTCGGTTGTGAAGGTGCATTTTGGTGGAGGAGCAGCTCCTAAAGGAAAACATCCTCTTCCTGCCTGCCCCATAGATTGGGAGCAAGCGGAACGTTTCCGCGAAGGGGCGAAAGAGGAGTTTAAAGGGAATGTTTGTTGAGGAAGTGACCAAAGTCTAACCACCGAAGATATTGAACAACACCACAAAGCAAGGGTCTAGTGAGGAATCAAATGAGTGTAGGAATAATGAAATCGCTTCATGTACAGTCTATACGTACCACCAAACCCCAAAACACAACGCCAACCGATCTGAACCCAGCCTCGATCGGTTTATGCAAGTCTAAAAACCATGTAACCGACCATGTAGGTGTATCATCGCACCCAATCACCGCTAGGTAGTTTCGTCAAGCCACCACTTCACAGGGGACCTCCAAAGGGATCTTCCAACCCACTCCCATCGACCTTCCTCCTCTTCTTCTCCGGTGCACCAGCTGACAGATCGCCGCCAAAGATACCAGCATCTTTGGTCCCATTGCTGGGTCCAGCGCGCTCCTCTGAATCGGCACGTCTGAGTCCTTGCTCGCGGCGTTGGCGCTGAAGCTCGGACAGATTCCAACGATCGGGGTCGCGGCACTTCGTCAGCTTCTTGCGGACGGGCCGGATTTGGGATTTGAAGATTGATTCCTGTGAGGTGGGATGATGCGTTAGCTTATACTGCGATGGCAGTCTAGCGGATAGAAGGGATGGAAAGCCACTTACACTAGTCCAATGCGACTTCCTCTCCGGCAGTTCGTTGGACAGCATGTTCCTGCATGCCTCGATAGTGCCCATAACCTTATCTCGGATCCCTGTGCCGATGATGGCTGCGCGCTCATCGTTGGTCATCGTCCCCTTGCTACCACCCTCCTTTCGGGCTATCCCCGAGTTATCGGAACCAGGTAGTGGTGTCGCGGCAGGAGTATTATCGTTGTTGGTCGTGGGCGGGACAAAGTGAAAAGTCTCTTGGATGAGGCGCTCAGCCAAGCCACGGTCTGCAAGGGATAGTGCTGCGAACATGATCTGCGACGGTGTGTAGTGGAAGTAGGCGTCGGTCATCAGAGGGCTAAAGAGTAAGATCTCGTGGGCGCGCTTTTCGGCTGCTAAAATATGTTGTTCCTGGATTCGACAGAAGAGTGTTAGTAACGGCCAGATGGAACAGGGTGAAAGCGGTAACTTGCGTCGATGTCCCCGTAACTCCTCAACTCCATCATCGCCCCCATCAGCGCCCTAAACGGGTGTCTGACCTCAAAGTTGAACCTGTTTCCCTGACAAAGCAAGAACTCGCCAGCGAGGATATCCTGCTTCGTATTGAACTTCTGTTGGAACTCAATGATCCTAGGAAATCTACCCTCCGCCTTGCTTCCGACAAACAGCGCCACGAGTATCATCTCCTGTGGTGGGTACGTCATGATGCTGTTCGTCAGGAAGAACCTCCTGAAGAAGACCGTCGCTGTCGCCCTGACTTCGTCTGGCACTCCGAGATGATCCGCCGCGCGCAATAATTCGGATACGTAAAAGGATACGAGCAACGCCTCTTCTTCGGGCTTGAGGAAGTCGGGTAGGGTCGGTGTGCTGTTCTCGTTAGGGTTGGGCGTCCCATATCCAGACGGGTCTGGCGTGTTCGCATGGGATGTGTTGTTCGACGTCGGCGGATTCGAGGCTGATGATAGCATGCGCTCGGCTATTCTTTGGCGGGCGATGGCGTTGGTCTTCTCGCGCATGGCAGCAAGCTGGGCGGGCGAGAAGGACCATGCTTGGAACTGCGATGTTTCGCGGTATCGCGCGTCTTCGGACGCCATGCTGGACGGGTATTAAGCTCCCAACCGGGAGTATATTTCAGAAAGGGTACTGAGAGTCGGGAGTCGGGGCCGTCGAGGCTGAGCTGGATGTCGTGGGACCGTCTTGAGGAGCGGAAAGCAAAGAGCGGCGTGCAAGTGCTGCTTGACGGATGGCGATTTAGAGATGCTGTGGGGGTATTCGTGCCTAGGAAGTGGGTGGAATGGTATCAAGAATGGAATATTTTTGGGCTCGGTACTTCCCGGTTGCTTGCGACAAAAATCAAGGTGGTATGAAGAGAAAAGGAAAAGTGTATCGAGAGGAAGGTGTTGAATGTTCTGGGGATGGAAAGGTCAAGACGATGACGGGAGTGGGACCCGGCCGCCCTCGACGTAGCACTGAGTGGGTCCAAAAGAGTACCGGCAGGCAATGAGACGGGCGTCCGTGCGTTACGGTATGTTTGATGGGCCAGGTCCATCACATGTGCCACATCTTCTCTTTTCTCCCCTCCATCGTCAAACAAATCATCAATGTTTTTGATATCAGATACTTCGATTTCTTAATCTCTACTTTTACGCATCCCATAGGACGATACCAGGTTCAAACCCCCACGTTAACTCGTTTGATAACCGCTGCACGAAGTCGTGGCCCCTGTCCACAAAAATAAAAAAAAAGCCAACCATGGCATTACAGCCCAACCATATCATATACTTTACGCCAAACGCCTGCCATTTGCAATATCAACATTTATGCCTGACTATCCACCCGGACTGACAAAATCTGTCACAACTGCTCAACTTGATCTCAAGAAAGAGTGATGCCATTCATGCCCGGTCCTGATACATCTAGTATGTAGATCCGAGATCCCGTCTGGCAGGCACCGGCGGGGGAGGCTTCTTGGAACGGCAAGGAGGCGGCGGAGGAGGAGCCTTACGGACGCCCAAGCCGTTGTTGACCACCGTGTTGCTGGTTGTCCTTGTCAAGCTACCGATACTAGTAGCCGGGCTCGCGCTGCGGGTACACCAGTTGTCTGGACTTCCCGTGTCACTGGTGTTGTCATCGTCCCGGTCTGCAAATACGTTCTCGTTCGTTACAATCCGGTTGACGGGGCGCAGCTGGCCACGTAGGCTGCTCACGTTGGGTACGTTCTGGTTGACTCCATAGGTTGAACTGGGCGTGGTGGTTCCAGATCCAGCACCAGAGCTACGACCTCCGATGCGCTCGCGCTCCAAGTTCGCCCCGCCCTGGAAGGTGGCAGCAGTATTGGACCTACCAATGACGGGACGCGGTGCGGCATCGACCTGCTGGTTCTGCGACTGCACAGACAGGGGAGCCCGAGAAACGGCGCTGCGGATAGGCATACGCACGGGCGGTGCCTCGGTCTCAACCTCTTGCTCCTCGTAAACGTTGCGGCTGTTGGTCCGGGACAAGCGGTCGGTAAAGCTTTGTGCGGTGTTGGACCTGCTCCTACCACCACCGCTGGAGGCAGTCGGTCGCCGTTGGAGGCCAGCACCATAGCCGTTCATACCGTTGGAGGAGATGGCACCACCAGCCCAGCTTTGGCGCACTCTCCGCAACTCATCGGCGCATCTCTCGTGATATTCGAGCTCCGCGTCGAGGAATTGGGTCAAATCGCGCACGCTGTCGACCTCGCTGTCGCGGATGTCCTGCATTCTGCGGCCGACATCTTCGGAAGCTTCTTCGTATTTGGCCTTGGCACTCCGAAGCTCTTCCTCAATACGGAAGTCATCACGGCGTGCTTTTTGGATCTTGGTCGTGGTTGCATCGTAGGCCAGACGCCGGCTCTCGAGCTTCTTGCGAGCAGCCTGGATTATCTGTTAGCTGTAAGTCAAACTTGATAATGAGTCGTGTGTGCTAACCTGGTACTCCTTCATCATGGCTAGAGACCTCTCGAGAGACTCGAGCCACGTAGTTGTCGCCTCGCTCACGAAAGTCTCCTGGATCTGCCCAATCCTCTCATTGGCACGGCCCATTGAGATGAGGCAGCTTCCGAATTCCGAGTCGGACGCAAACTCTTCACCATGTCCGATCATGGTCTTCCCGAGGTAAGTGGTGGGAATGGACTTGTCCTTGTCTTCGTACGAGTCGCAGCGACGGCCAAGCCACTTGACATAGAGGTTCATGGACTTTTGCAGTCGGTCCATGCCTAACGGTAATTATGTGTCAGATTGTGCCCACGGTCAGAATATCGGAGTAGAAAGCAAGGACATACCTTCAAAGCGAAGTGCCATCTCCATCTCAAGCTGCTTAAAGTCCTCCGACATGGTTGTCTTTTGCTCGGCGCCCATCTTTTCGCCGGCCCATTGAAAGGCGCGGTCGATCTTTTTGGTGATATTCATGGTGTTTATGTTGTCGACAGATGCAAGTAAGGCGTTTGGGCTAAGTCAATGGACTATTCCTGACAAGAAAATCGGGGAGGTCGTCGACTTTTGTGAAGTCGCAGTTCTGGCGCTTGTATGTATACGACAGACAGCGTTTTGTTGGTGCCAGGTGAAAGTCTGACAGTAAAGAACAGACAATGGCGGGCGTAGCTCGTAACGAATGACAGCTCCCAAAGAGTGATGGTCGACAGATGGATGATGGAGAATAAACGAGCAAAAGTGGAAAAGATGGAAAAGGAGGTTGATGATCCGGACGAAGGTGCCAGATATGTACACAGCAGCCGGTTTGGTAGCGAGTGTGTGAGAGAACGTGTGGTGTGTGGGAATCTTGAGAGGATGTGGTTGCTATGCGTGCATTTAGTGGTGTGTGGCAAGAATGGGGTGGGTGGATGTTGTCTCAAGGTGATGTGACCGTCGAATGGATGTTGATGGATCCGCAGTGACGAAGGTGGTTTTAGACTCGTCTGGGAGGAGTCGCCCCGTTCGTAACCCCCGTCTTATCACGACAGAAACAAGGGGAAAAGGTTGAAAATAGATGGTGGATGGAAGGAAAGCATGGGTGTCGAGGCAGGCCGGGGTCCAATCGAGCAGGAAACCTTGACGGCAGCTCAATGCGTCCTTGCAGCCCGGGCGCGCTAAGGCAGGAGGCGACAGGCCCCGTCTCCATGTTTTTGCGGGGGAGGCCCAGATTCAATCCAGGCAGTGCAGGTGCTAAAAGTGAACATCCTTGGAAGGAGCCTGGAACGCGGGGGAAAGTGACACTTTCCCAACGTCAACTGAACACGAAAAAAGGTAAGGTAACCGTTGAGATGGAACTTCCCAACAAGTCAACTCGAGGGAGATTGCTTGTCTTAAATTCGTGAATATCATACTAAAGAGCTACCATCCACGAACTCTCCAGAAAAACCATCCTTAGTCCGATCTGGCTTGTCAAGCGTTAGACTGTCAAGCATTGAAGAGACGTTTACAACGATGTGAAATTCGTCACCTCTTTAGACGGCCCATCCACATGCTTCGTCATGAAATTGACGCACATCCAACAAGGAAAGGAGACTTCTTTGCGTCCCCAAATCACGAAAGGTTGGGGCCTCAACAATTCGTCAATCCCTCTTCGTATCCAAGGTCTATGCACCCTCACCGACTCGATCTCCCCGCCTTGTCTTTTTGTTCGGATGGGATCATGATCCCTCTCGAGCTGATTCTAGAACTACTCCATTGAACTCTCTAGCCACGAAGCTTGTTGATGTATATCTAACAGTGTCCAATCTTCATCCGAACAAGTCGAACATCATCACGAACGCAAGCAATGCTGGGCTGTCTCAACCGCCAGCTCATCCGCCGCAGTGGCCACCCGATACCGATTCAGCAAGTGCACCCGCTGCACATTCATGCATGCAGGCATTCGGATAACAGGAACCGCGGGCGCCAACAACAACCCCTTTGCTTTTGCCAGAGACCCAGATTGAAGAGACCAACACCATCACGATGGTCAAGCCGCCATGAATGCAAGCCACCATCCACACTGGCCTGAGAAAATGGTATAGCCTGAAAGGAACAAATTCCGTTGAGGAGAACATTGGGGATTACGGGCCGATAATCTCGATATACTAAAGACGTCGACATAAGAATTCCGCAATCGCCGCCGCCAAGACACGCCAGAAACATCTGGACTTGATGCTAGAAGCCACTATTTGGTAATCGGTTGCAAGAGAGTCTACTTCTCCATTTTACACAATTCTCTCTTCTCGCGCCGGCGGGTATGTATGTCAATGTGGTGGAACACGACCGAGAAGCCAAACCCGCCTCCAAAGACTTGCACTTATCGGATTACACCTACGCCATTGAACCGTCAATGGAAAGACTGACGATAACTTAACCGCTGCAGACCAAATTTCCACTCCAAAACCATAGGCTGGCTCGCCCGGGACAAAAAAACGTAGACTGTGCGCGGGCCGCACCACCAAAATCATGACATTGCCGAAGCCATCAAGACAACTTTTCCCCTCTCTTATTGCTTTTATAACTTGAGTTGGTCCTRATAGCTAGTCATGGTTCCATCTAGATACATGCAGTCCTTTAAATTCCTGGGTGTTTTGTTAATCTGTTGTTGGAAAAATGTTGCTGAGTCTACGTTTTTTTGTCCCGGGCGAGGCTGGGCAGCAGTTGTTAAACCTTTCCAGCAAAAGAGCAGGCCAAATAAACCCCTGTATAGTTAGTGGAGACCTCTCTTTGAGATTGTTTCAGCCCTAAGATCGGGTCGCCAATCGCGGCCGCTCAGGAGTTAAAACTTAAGGGGGCGCGGCGCATGGCAGATGGGCATGATGATCCATCCATCCATTCATCAACCGACGACAACCACACACGGCAGATGAAGAAAGAGAAGTGGAAGACGGCTATTTCAGACACATTGGTTCGGTCATATCACTTCTACCACTGCAAACGCGCGCGTCTAAGGATGACAGATGTTCGAGCGCTTAGTCCTCGATCAAGATAAGGACTGGCTGATATCCTGATGATCCCCAGAGTGATCTACCCTCTGCTCCTCAGAACCTCTCCCCCTTTCTTTTGACAATACTCTTTTCCCTGTTTTAGCCTTTCATTAGTGTAGACTGGCAACTATTCACGAACATACCATCCCTCAAGCACAGCCCATAACACCGGGTCTCTACCGTTTCAGACGTCAGGGAGAACTTTCTGCAGATCACCAGGCCTTGCAAGCTTTCCTTCAAGGTTGTCCTTCCAACCTTCCATTGCATGAGCGTTGCGGAGCCGCGCGCCGGTTCCATCGGGATGTTACAGATTCAAACCCGGACCCCGGACCCCGGACCCCGGACCCGGTATCTGGAAAACAGTACATACGAGGCGAACCCGTGTCCTCCGTATCGGCAAGCTAAGCTTACTCACGGACCTCGTTTCAATATCTCGAGATATTTACGTTCGTTGCACCACTGCAAACTAGGTCCGTCATTCCCGTCCATCTCGTCTTTCTTTCACCGTTCGTTCGCCCTACAGACCTGGACCACCGACCAAGCTAAAGGTTTCCGAGCGAACCGGATCGACAGGACTAACGAATGGGGCTTACACCGGCTTACACCGCTCTTGCCATGACTCGGGGTCTCAGGAGCGTCTTGCACGATCCGTATCTTGGAATCTTGGATGCTCCCGTATGGAAGGAATCCTGTGCTGTATACATCGGATGAAGAACTGCTCTGGAAAACACAACTTTCGCTCAGTGTGACAAAATCCAACGCTCAGGGACCGCATAAGATTTGGACTGTGGAACGATGCATTGCGGGGCACATCAGAACCGTTGAAGCAACGCAATGTTCCATCAAATATGTGTGAATGGTGCCTGTAACCTTTCTGTCTTCTCTCATCCGTAGTAAACAAGGTCTAAACCAATATCCCTCATACCTTGTACGCCGTATTAAACAATAACGAAGAAAAAAGAAAGAAAAAGAGTAACGAGGTATATGTCGTCATGAGTAGTTGATGGTGATGGTCTTCCCTCTTTTTCACAATTCCCCCCAATCCCCCAATCCCAACCTATTACACTCGAACCAATCCGCGCGACACATAATATCATGTCGTCCTATCCCTTTTCGCATTCGCGCCGCGCCCTGTTATTTAAACAGTTCCGCTGATACTCAGTTCCCTGATCTCCTGCAACACCTGCTCGACCCTGGTATCTAGCTGGCCCTGGGCGTACTGCTCCCGCGTGTCTGGATCGAGGTACTGCTGTACTTGGGCCATGCGGCTGTAGGCTTCGGCGCAGAATCGGAGCTGGATCTTGACGAGGGCCTCGAACGACGGGTCGAGGTAAGGGACGCGGAGGTCGATAAGCTGCGGTAGCTCGGTGCACAACTGCTCATTGAGCTGCTCGTAGGCTGCCTTGGCCATCTCCATCTCCTTCTCGGCGCGCGGGAGCTTGGTCACGTCCTTGTCGGGCTTCTCGACGAGTTTCTTGACTTTGGCGCGGAGGGCGTCGTAGTCGAGGAGTTTGTGGCCGCGCTTTTTGATGCCTGTTTTTGGGTTTGTGGTGGTCAGTTTATGCACAAAGGGAGGGGCGGTGTCGGGATGGAAAAGGGGTATAAGATGTTTGATGTTTCGGGAGGGGAAGGGCAATTGATTGCCTGGGATATAAAGAGGTGGAGACGGCCGAGACATACATTCGTTAACGTCGGGGAAATAGGCGCAGAATCTGGTAATCGGTTCTAGGACTGTCGTTCGGTATGGTCCGTCCAAGGCCTTGATCGTTTCGGCGTCCAGGTCTTCCACTGCTTGCTTGTAACTCCGGCTGACTCCGTCTTTGGCACCGGCATCACCGTAGAATGCGTCGATGGTCTCGGCGATGCGCATTTGTGAGGCCGTCATTGCTTTTCCGGGAAGTTGCTGTTAGCTCACATGTTCCATTCGGTAAAGCGACAGGTATAGATCCATCATACCTCGTAGTGAATCAAGATAACCCTTGGCCTCTTTTTGTAGTCGTAGGGATGCCGCCTCCATGGTCTTGAATCGTCTGCATGTGAAAGACGTTTAGTCCAGGTCCTCCCTCGTTTCAGCTTTCCCATCAGGACTGAGAATGGCCATACCTCTCCTCAACCTCATAATCGCGATCATTGGTCTTCTCGACATGACCCGTCTTCATCATCACCTGGGTCGTTGCCCGGTTGACATTCTTCTTGAAGCCTGTAAACAAAAACGGAACAGGCGGTACCCGTTAGCATTGTCGCATTAGGGGGCTGGGCTATGGCGGGATTTGTGCGTACCGGCCCACGACATGATGGCCGATTACTCGTGTCGCTTGGTGTCTGACGTCGGTGACTCGTGTATGTGTATGTGGGGGATCGACTGATTGATGGTTCCGTTCAATCGCCGCAATTATTCGGAAACTGATCGCCTGGTTGATGATTCGTCGCGGTTTGGTTCGTCACTCGAAAGGATTAGGATATTATAAGTCGATTCGTATGTAGGCAGACTAAGTGGCTCGGGGAATAAGTCGATGTCGGTGTTGATGTTTATAGCGGACTGGCGATGTTTTGGCAAGCTTGGAGAGCAGTTGTTGCGGGATCCTTGCCAGTTGCGATGTGCCTGGACATGGACGAACGAAAGGGGTGACGACGTTGGATGTGGCTGTGCTTTGCCGCTGCCTGCCAGGAAGGCACATTCATTGGAATGTGATTGGGCACAAATCCGGACGACGTCAGCGGGGTCGACTTGCCAAGCCACACAAGCCTTGGCTTACAAAATTCCATCGGGCCGCTGGCAGACCGCGACAGGTGCGAAACGAAGTTCGACGGCTTCCATATTTCCCCAGAATGATCTCCATCGGTTCGATCTCCTTGTCTGTCCCGGAGGCCTGGGTCATCAACATCGGATCTTCAATTCCACACCGGGTTCACCACAGCAGCTTATCGAGATACATAGCTGCTAAGATCGGGTAGTGCTGAACCCGCGAGACCGGACATTGCGGCAGGTCATCTTACCGTTGACTCATCCCGGCGTAGGTTAACTGTATGTAAAGCCTCTCATCAAAGAAGAGTGCAAAAAGGCGTAGGTCCCGGTTACTTTGAAGTTTCTGTTCTTTCACTCATTCTACATCACATTCTTGTTCCCTGTCGTCAACTTATTCCTGTTCCCCTTTTCCCTGGTCAAAAATTTGGGTCAAAACAGCCAATCGGCATCACCAATTGATACCAGAAGTTCAATCACCAAGCGCGGCACTAAGACGGTGAAATGGCCCAGAAGAAAACCATTCGACAGCAACCCTCAGACTCAGCCTCAAAAGAAGAATCCGCCAACCCCGAAAACTACGACGAAAACATGGCATCTCTCAGACGTTTTCTCGTAGTCAGTCTCGGAAATCCTGGAGAGTACCGCGACACCTTTCACTCAGCCGGCCATCTGGTGCTCGAATCCTTCCAGAAAAAGCTTCCTGAAGAACTTGGACAGCCGTCGTTCACCTCGGACCGCTACGGAAAGAAAGCCGTTCGTGCTTCCGCCGGACCAAAGTATACTCTGCTACAGAGTCCCACGCTCATGAACATCACCGGGCCGTGGCTCGCCCGGGCGTACAAGGATTATCTGGTCGACCAGGGACTAAGCCCGGAAGAGGTCGGGCTTGTGCTGGTTCACGACGACTTGGAGGAAGAGTTGGGCGTCGTCAAGGTTCGGCAGTGGAAGGCTAGCCATAGAGGCCACAACGGCATCAAGAGCGTGTTGGCCAGTCTGCCACCTATGCCTGACGCCAAGTGGGCGCGTGTATCGATAGGCATTGGGCGGCCGGATGATAGGGACAGGACCACCGTCTCCGACTTTGTTCTCAGCAAAATCCCAAGACACGCCAAGGGGATATTGCAAGACAAGGGAGGAAGCGGGCTGTGGGAGGCACTCGGCAAGTTGGAGACGAAATGGAACAAATGAGGTCGTGGATAATGGAGAGCAAGTGCGAGAGAGCTATGCCAGTGTTGCGCGAGTGAGTTCAGATATCTAGACTATGATACCCCATTTCCAATGATCATTGTTTCAACTCATGTAAATACTGACGTCCTTCAAGTGAAAAGCATCTAGCGCGTGATGGACACCGTGAACAACTTGGCTAATGAGACAACTATAGTCTATCTACCTCACCAGGTGTACTAACATCCACACACCCTAGTAACAGAAAAAACGTGCGAACCCTTACACATGAAATTCGGTCAAAGTCCAATGCTTTTGTTCCCGATACCGACAATATCCTCACCACCATTCAACCTGCCATGAACAAACCAACCTACTGCCCCTCCCCATAAATGGCCCCCGGCAAAAAAAGCGGCACCTCCATCGGCAACTCCCCATGCGGCTTAAACGAATCAATAGCTTCCGAAATATGCCCCCCATCCCCCTTTTTCACCGGTCTCCTCGTAAAGAAAATCAGCATATCCCTCGTCGCCTCCTTCGTCCCATCAACCGGCAACACGGGACTCAGCGAGTGTTTATTCTCCGTATCCACCAACAACAGGGTATCCAAAAAGTGCCTATGCTGCACCCTACTCCTCAAGTTCTGGGGTTTGATCTCCGTATACTTGGCCCCCGTCTCCTCATTCATATCATGCATAAACGTCACCGCGCTGTTAGCCGCCACATCCATATTTTCGGAGCCCAAGTACGTAGTCATGGTGTGATCCACCCCATCGGTATGCACGCCCTCGAGCGCCGGCTCGCCGAGGATGGAGGGGGTGGTGACGGTGCGCAGGTTGAATAGCGTGCACACCCATTTATCCGAGCTATAATCGAGCCTGGGGCGCTGCGTGGTCGATACCCCGTGGCAGATCATCCCTTTAAACACCAGCAAGGCTTGGAAAGCAGTGTTAAGCTGCAGCTCATCTTGGACTTCGTCGAACACGCGGATCTGGCCCGAATCATGCCGCTTGAAGTCCTCTTCGACAGACAAGGCAAAGGGTTGGAACTCGAGCCGCCGGACGGAACGAGTGGAGAAGTCGAAGCAGAAACGGCCGTTGCGCGAGCGTCGGAAGGGGAGTGTGGGGTCGGAGTAGAGGTTGTCGGAGACACGCTGGAGGGCGTCGAGGTCGGAGGGCGTGGCGCCGAGGCCGAGGAGGAGGGAGACCATTTCGGGCCCTTCGACGAAGATGGAGCGGTTGGTGATGTATTTGGAGCGGAGCTTCATGATTTCGGCGATGGCGGTGTAGTAGGATGGGGTGAAGACGCGTTTGGTTACGTCCAGCTGGGCACGAGTGGTGGTGGTGGGTGGCCCAGACCAGGCTGGAGGGAGGTTGGCGATGGAGTCGGTTGGGTTGAGGGAGCGAGCGGTTTCGACGGAGGCGCGGGAGTGGGGGGTTTCATGGTAGAGTCGATGGGGTTGGAGGCGGGTGCTGGCGGCTTGGATGGGGCGGAGAGATGTGGTGCTTGCTCGGGGGAGCTGTTTGATGACTGTGGAGGTCAACATTGTGAGAGATTGGAATGGTATGGCACCCGACGAAGGACGAGAACGATGCCGGCTTGTCTGGAAAGATTAAAGCAGCGTGATGGGGCAGATATTTACAGAGCCCACTTCTTTATGTCTTCACGACATTGCCGACAAAGCTCTTTTTATCAGCGACAGCCGGAGAAGGGAACACTCCTACCTCTCTACGGATTACTGTGACGGATCTCACGATGCTGATCACCTCATGGATACTATCGTATGGCATGAGCTGGAGTCTTGAACAAGGCTTGAAGCCTTACTGTGCAGGTCTACCCCTGATAATGGCGCCATATGAATCATTTTCTGAGTGTCTGAGCACGTTTTCGAGGTGTGGGGCGATTTTCAGAGCGGGCGGCACTCAAAGCAGGCAGGAAAGCGAAGCCATCCCCGGTCTACTCAGAGTACCTGACCATAGCCTCACCTTACGGTATTGGTTGGGCCTCACCACGTGCTGGATCGGAGTGCCCAGACTCACACTCTCATGCAGTCATGCCCCTGACCCCCTTTACTTCTTTTGACACGTCGTTTGGTGTATACGATAAATCCGACACCACTACTCTTGACCAAAGAAATTTTCTGCAGTATTCTTGTCCAGGAGTAGTAAGACAACCAGGGGTAAGGTCAGATCAGGTAGTATGTCGGGGCCGTGTACGGAGGACGGAACTTGTGCTGCATATGACGGCAAGGGACTCGACTCCTGAGTCAACATAGCACTGAATGTTACTTTATGACGAATCCAAACCGTAGTGAATTACAGACCCATATGCCTGAATCTTTTAGTCCACGTCCTGCTGGGCATCACGCTCCGTTGAAGCTTCAGCGGAAATTCGGGAACTGTGAAATATTATCGCACTGATTCAAGACTTTGCGATTTCACGAACAAGAACAGGCACATCACGTTTCGATTCATCTTTCTCGACATTGCCTGAATAACATAAAGGAATACGGCCATACCGTACAGACCTCGAGGGGTTGGTAGCCGCAGTCTGATGGCTTACTGTCGAGTCTCTCGTCAGGTCCTATGGGCCGAGCGCCGATGACGGATCACCACGCAAGGGTTGAAGCAAAATCACTGTCGAGGTAAGTGATGGAAAATGATTCACGATGAATTTGCTGTTGCTATTTCTCCTAGAAGAAAGACATGCACTCCTTTCAGACAGTTCGCCGTTGCTCGGATAAGTGGTCGTTCCTGCTTCTTTTCTCCCCGATGTCTGCTTAGGGCAAGCGGGAAAGAGACATCGGTCCAGAGACGCGATGGGTTGGAATGTTATTAGTAGAATTACTTATGTTTGTTTGTCAGTTCAAACTTCTTTTCCAGAGTGCAGTAACTCCTGGGAAACAGCAACTCGCTCAAACTAATGTGGGTGGTATTAGTGATGGGGGACTAACTTCATGGCGCCACTTTTGCACGCACAACTGTTAGTTAGGTAGCAGCACATGCTCATCTGCTCCGCACGAAAATGTCCGGACATCCAACCTACTTTCGAACGATGGAGCTCATGTTCACCTACTTCGCATAAATCTGAATTTAGTGGAAGATTCCATATCAAAATCATCAGTGTAGAGCCATAACACGCCCAGGGACTGACTGGACCCCGAACCTAGGTTGCAACCAGCCGCCACGCCCACCTTCCTCTTCACTTCCGATCAACCTTCATCTTCCCCACCCCTTGCTTGATCTTCTCGCCCGCCATCTCAATCTCATATTCAATATCCGGCTGCGCCTCCGCATAAAGCCAATTCTTCTCCCCCGCCATGCGAAAGTTGAACAAGGCCATCTCGTCCGGTACAAAATTTTTCTTCAGCTCCGGATTCCCCGCACAAGCAGCCTCCACGCGAAGCTGTATCTCACAACTCCTATCGAGCAGTCCAAAGAGAAAACTAGCCTCGTCGACCGTGGATCCAACAGTCAACAACCCGTGATTTAGCAATATGGCAGCCTTGGAGTGTTTTCCTAAGACAGAGGCGATGCGTTGTCCCTCCTCGGCGGCGGTGACGATGCCGCCGTAGGAAGAGTCAACGGCGATGGAGTTATACAGGTCGCATATGTCTTGGTGCAGCATGTCAAGAGGCTTGCCGAAGGCGGACCAGGCGCGGCCGGCGATGGTGTGGGCGTGGCAGATGGCGTGGACGTCTGGGCGGGCTTTGTGAATTTGGGAGTGGATGTGGTAGCCCGGAGCGTTTACGGGACGGGTCTGGATGGCGAGGATGATGTTAGAGAGATCGGTAACTTGGGACAATGGAAACGAGCAAAGCAAGTTTTCCTAAGGACCTACCCGGTTCCCACCAACAATCCTCCCGGTATCAATCTCCAAGCAAACAATATCGCTCGCATTCATCAGTCCGAAATGCTTCCCGATCGGATTCATCCAGATGCAATCGGGATGCTCTGGGTCGCGGACGCTGATGTGGCCGGAGATACCCTCGGTGTATCCCATGCGTGCCCAGTTGCGAAACACGGCTGCCATGTGCACGAGGATGTGCTCACGATGTTCTTGATGGGTCGCGAATGTTGGGATACCCGTCAGAGGGTTGGGACCCATGCTGAGTTCCCGGAGCTGGCACTCCAGTTCCTCCGCTCCGTCCGGTTCGGAACTGGGTGCCGGAGCTTGAGCCGGATGGGGGACGAAGCTCCCGGCGGCCTTGGCGCCGGCGGGCTGCGGAGCAGGAATGGCACTTGACATCTCTCCGAACATAATATGTGAAGGTGTCATTTTGTTCGCGAATGAAGCAAGAGGCTGATATGTGTCGAGCTGTTTTCGCAAGGGGCAGGATTGGAGTGGGAACAAAGTTTAAGTGAACGACTGGGGTTCTTGTGTTGGAAAAGAGGAGAAACACTCAGTGGTCAACACAAGGACTCTGTCGTCTTGGCTTACATACTTCCCTTCTGCATGATACAGAATGCACCTTCTCTCTCCATGTGATGGTGCTGTCTTTCATGCGTTTGTCAACTGCGGGGTTGCGATCAAGCTGAGCTCAGAGAGGGGAACAATGTACATCCGTGGGGGTGACACTGAGCTTCATCCCTAATTCGGATAGTCAGAAAGCCACGGAATTGGGCATGTCTTTGGACACGATAGAGGGATGATATTCATACCACACATGAGATGCCTTTTTGACCAGATATTTTCCCATTCAAAGTTTGGCACTTGAAGTGCTGGATGGAAGCCCCGTGAGTTGACTGCTGAAGTTCAGGGTCCTTCAGGGTCCTTCAGGGGCCTTCAGGGCGAGAACCTTGCTGGCCTCTTCACAGTGCCTTGTAATTACAATGCACTGTCATGGACCACAACGGTTCGGGCCGCTTAGGAAGGCGCATGGGACGAACGAAATCTGCAGGCCGACCGCCGTCCATCTCACTTGACTTCAATTCTCCTCCTCCATCTTTTTCCGATTTTTCTCTGCCAGAATCCTACGAATCACGACGTCCACAGCCTCTGCCGAAATCGTCATCGGAGTGATTTTGAACCTTGCTTACGGCCGTCACTATGCGCCCTACATCGCGAGCCCTTTCCGCTCGTCTATCGGTTTTTACGGTTTGCCAACGACCACTCTTCTTCCGTGCGGCAGCAACAACTACGCCAACAACGCGGAATGCTTCTCGACTCTTTTCCTTCGAAGCGGCACACGCAAGTCCCCTACAAGATTCGGGAGCCAAGCCAAAAATCCCCTACGCCGCCTTCAGCTTCGAGCACCTTGGAATCAGCAACAAATGGAACAAGTACATCATGTTTTTCTTCATCACCATGGGTGCCCTAGAGACCTACCTTTGGTACAATTATCTTCCCGCTTGGTGGAAGGCCCGGATCGACACTGCCACTGAACTCGAGGAGCAACGTAGCGACCCCCAGTCCCACACCGCCAACTGATGCAACACAGCGTACGAGGTCGCCACGTTGATTTCGAGCCTCAAGTCACTACGCTACAGTGATGTCTCGCCATGTCTGGGTGCCACAACATTGTGTCGGTCTGTCTTGACTCGGCTTGCTGCCCCAAGAAGGCACTCGAAACGAAGCCTTAATATCGAGCGCAAGTCAAACGCATCGTCATCTCATCTGCATCCAGCGACTCACAACTTCTTCACCACCTCGACTTTGAAGGAAGACGGTTCAGGTGTGTGGAGAAACGTCGCAGTCATCACCATCAATGGCACCATCCCAGACTTGCTGTCATGAGTGTCGTTACGCATGGACTTTGTTACCCCTCGCCTAGCCTCCCCAGGCCGAAGCCCGACATCTTGCGCTTGACGAGCAAGCATTAGGCAATCACGTTTTCTCATGTTCTGGGCGATTCATACGAGGGGTGAACAAAGTCTTTGCATCAATATCAGATCATGCTAGGACTCGACCAGAATCGCGTACGCGGCCAAAAGTCTCTGGCACAAGATTTGGAACTGGTTCTCTACTCTTCCCTGTGCACCAATTTTGCTCGAAAAGCTGCCCCAGCCCCATGACCACTTCTTACTTCTGCCGTCTTTCAAACTCCGCTCATGAACGGGGCTATTCCGGCATACCGAAGAAAGTCCATACCCAGGAGACAAGCTTTTAAGGCTGACACTAGCCACTGCTCGGGATGTTCCTTTGCGACACCTCACACAACTTCCCCCTTGCATTATTTGGGTAAAGGAACCGAACTGCAGCATCCGCCATCCGGCATCACTGCATCGAGATGGTCTGCCCTAGTCTCCCACGCAAGCGCAGAGTTTCCCGTTCAGGACGCCATTTATGTTGCCCTTTACTCCATGCATTTGGTGCCGTTCTTTGACGTTTGGTCATTTTGCAATGTCGAGATCTTTTGACAGTCGCATCCAGTCAAAGTCACTCGACGGATGAGGGGGGTAGACGCTGCAGCCCATGTCGTCGATTGTGTCATCTGCCTGAGCTTCTCTCTGATTTTCAACTTCGAAATACCTTTTAGAAAAGTTCGGATTCCCTTCGGGCCACGGGACTTGGATCGTCTGGTGGTTGTTTCGAGACTGTGAATAGCTTCATTGCATCCAAGGTTCCATCTCTGTTTGGCGTCTACAGCACGAGCACGCTACTGACTCACAACGGACCGTCACTCAGCGGTGACAGTGCTGCTGTAGCATCGGGTTTGCCCCCCTGAATGCATTCGGTAGCGTTGCCTACGCGCTCAGGGCACTTAGTGCCGCTACACAACAGCTCCCCGTGTTGAACTGAGAGGCTCTGATGCTATGCGGGCGTAGGAACCCCCGCTTGTCTTCTACACTTTACATATTTCCGTTTCGAGCTACACCGAGATTCTCGTTACCTTGGCGTGAGATGATGCGGGCTCACGAACCTCACTGAGTCGAAGGTACACCGTGTTGCCTTCCAGATCAGGTACTTAACTCCGGGGGACCACAAGGTCTTTCTACGATCGCCAAAGCACAGTATTTCTGCTTTGTTGTCCCCGTAGGGCTGATGAAAAGGAATTTTCCAAACCTGGCCCTTTGGCACTTGCAACACCACTCAACAATTGCGAGACCTGTCTTGGATTCTTTGCCAACACAAGCAGAAGACAGAGGCTCATATTGAATCATGTCTTCATCGAAACCTTCCGCTCATCCTTACTCCTTACCCGACATCGCCGAAGTCAAACTTTCCGTAGAGGATGACTGGACCAAGGTGAAGGATCGAAAAGAAAAGAAGCGAATCCAGAACCGTGTTGCGCAGAGGACATATCGTAAGTCTTGTGTCGATGTCCTGTCAGTACCAATCACTAATCGGTAACTGAAGGTCACCGCATGAAAGCGCGCCTTGGGGAACTACAGCAAAAACTCGAATACCATGAGAAAAACAAGAGAACTTGTACGGATGGCGACGCTCCCGGTGTTGGCGATGGTGAAGACACGAACAGAAGCCCGTCTGTAAAACTTCCGACTCCAGCATATACCACAGATAACAGTCCATCTCCAGGGGCTACCGAAGAACTGGTGATGTTTGATGACATCCATTTGAACAACTATCACAGCCCGCACGCTTTCCATACCGATGTCAGTCAACTATTTGACCTATCGCCAGTTACAACGCCATTAGTGACGCAACCACCCGGAGTCTTTACTGTACGACAATCGACCATCACGGATAGCGGATACACTTCGGCTGTTGTACATGAATATTTACGCCTCCAAATGCAGCCTTTCGACACTCAGCATCGTGCAGCTGATGGCCAAGCTAACAACTATGCCCTTGGTGTCTCTGCACATGGCGGTGATTCATTCTGTAAGTTCACGGAAGGCCCATTCTCTTTGGTGCAGTCAACTAATAGGTGGTTCCAGTGGTTCACGGTAGCCCTAATATTGACCCGTTGCTATTTTCTACCGATGGACATGATACAATGACCGTGGGATTCACAGAAGAAGATGAAAGTAATATCTTGAACTGGAAAATCCAGCCACCAGCAACGCCCAACCCAGGCCAGGTAGCTCTCTCACCTTCTGTGGCCCAGGACCTGCCCGAGATGAGAGAGACAAGGACTTCCAACCGCACCACCTGTACTGCATCCGCAGAAGTCAACCACAAAGCTCCTACACAACCAGCTTCACTGCCCACCAGCCGACCTACGCTGGACGAACGCATGGAAAGCGTTATGGAACGGGTCGAAACAGCAGGCTTCGACAGCTTCGACTCCCTCGCCACTCTCTACTACAAAGCCAAGTTCGGGGACTCCTCCTCGCTCGCGGTCGAGCAGAGGCTCAGCCGTAATCGGCGTCTTCCCAAGCTGATTGCCGATGTTTTCTCGGCCGCTCAAGAGTGGGGTGCGCGGGAACAACGACCGCTCTTCGATGAGATCCTTAGGATGTCGGAGGGTATGCTGATAGGTGAGGCGAGGGGTGTTCACAGTACGCTTCATGCGAGCATCGGTGGGTTGGCTAGGTCGGCGAAGGACGAGCAGACTGGCAAGAGTGCCGTCCCGGGGCTGAAGAGGTTGATGGAGAGTAATGTGAGTCAGATCTTTCTCATCGGTTCAAGCGTCATCAAGCATTACTTGGCTTGGTGGTAGGTTTACCGGAAGCTAACATGGTATCGTCCAGTTACCCAATCTCTGGGCCCTGATGACGGCATTGGCGACAGAGAACAGAGCAGTGCGGCAACGAGATCGTTCAAATACGGTACTGGCGACGATACTGATCTTGCAGTGCTCTGGTCAGCTACCAAAGGAGAGTCTCATGGCTCTGTTGGATGCTTGTCTTTGAGGACTCGCCCAACAGGCCGCGGCTGAGCCCGGACATAACTGAAAAGAACGTTAAGTGACGTTGAATGGTATCTGAAGAACCAAAAGGATGGAGAATATCGGAGGAGAACCAAGAGACGGGAGCATCACGATAGCATTTAAGATCCAAGAAACTTCTAGCATTACTGTCCTATCAAGATAAAGATCAATGGCCTTGATAACATACAAGGAAATATAATCTCAACACATACAATGAATGTCCTCTAGTTTCCTCAAAAAGTTACCAGCGCTCCTGTCATTACCAACTTCAAGTTTTGATCCCTTATCAGCCCGACAACGGAGTCATAATCACTTACCAAGCACATGAACCACACAATTTCCACTGCGTACTGTAGTTGGTACATTCACGCGCCATGCTGTGGCTGAGGTAAGTCTCTGCGTACGGAATATCGACTTCTTCCAGCAACCTAGGTAGTGTAACATGCCATTCGATCGACTGTCTCGCTGTCTCGCTGTCTCACTGTCTCAGTGCCTCGTAGCAGGGGACTCTGAGAGCAGAGCCGCCGTAACGATTCGACGAGATGACGTGAGGCAACAGCGCCATCATACTCAATTGTTTTTTGCATTCAATGAGGCAAAGGCAAACACGATGTGTGCTGTATGCACTCGTCCCTCGCCTTGTTCTGTTACGGTCAACGTTACCCTTGTCGTCACTTTCACTGTCTTGTACTGGTATTCTTACCGTTACCGTCCCTTGTAGTGCCGCTGCATAGTGAACATTCATACACTAGAAGGTATCGAAGTTACAACCTCCGAAATCTTGCAGTTTACCACTAGAATCTGAGAGCGGTAGGCGGGATCACAAGGAGACGGCAAAGAGAGTATTTTCCCCATGGGGCTGTTAAGCCGAAGCCCAGCTGGAAGGGCGTAAGCGAATTCGGCGTGAAAATTGAGGTGAATTCTGTGAAGACAAACTCCCATTCTCTCAACCTGATGATTAAGACGTTCATGGGAAAGTTCGGATTGTCCGCCTGAGGGCAGTTCGAGTCATGTGTTCGTGCTGTTTGGTTCCGAGGGAGGCTTGAGTCCCAGGTCCTGCACGGGCAGTAATACAGGCATGCTACATCGGCCTGTTGATTGCATAGTGTTAGCAGATCCGTAGCTGCTGTTAGCAAGTTAGTTAGTGGGCTACCTGGTAAGCGTGAATTTGTGATGGAACTTGGTGGGGCCACTAGCACTAACACCCGCTAGCACTAACAGAAACAGTCCCTCTTCCACCCTTCATCTTCGCACCATCACTGTGTTCAGGTCACCATTGCAATCAGATGGAAACGATTGTCCTGTCGATATACAACTATGATGCTCTCCTAGCATATAATGAAAGAAAAGCAACTGAACCGCTTCGTGAAACGTAACCAACTATCACGTTAATTTCGACCTTCGCTATCCTCCCAGACTCGTCTCCTCTGTGCGAGTGTCCGCCCAGAACCGATGCGTATTTAAGAAGCAATAATCCTCCTCGAAACTGAAAAGGCACGCTTGGGTGGTCTCATCTCAACTGCCATTTGATTCACTGTGCTTCTCTGGCTCAAGCAGTCGGGTTGCCTGTGTGAAAACTCGGGTGTGATGTGCGTGCGTATGTATCTCGGGCTAACCAGCTGCTTCTCACTACCCTGCGTTGGAATCCTAAGCCCTGACAAGTCAGTTTACGTTGTGGATCTCATGTCAGGCTCTCGGGATCTTGAGTGGCTTACAATGATTCAGGACATATCCATGGAACCCCCGTTGTCACCATTATCACCATCTGTGTCCAAGGAAAGAGATCCAAACATGTCGAGTAACTGGTCCTGAGGCATGGCGCGGTTGTTGGAGTCCAGTATGGCGCGGTTGTTAAAGTGCTGGATGGCGCGTTCGTGCAAGTTCAGCAAGGCTTTAGAGTCAAGCCATTCCTGAATATCGCTTCTGCTGTAGGGACCAGACTTGAACTTTTCGTTATCCCCCAATTTCGGAAAACTGGGAAGTGTATATCTGTAAACGCTATGTTTCTCATAGATATGGTCCCTGACGATATCATTTGTCCAGGGCCCTTTGGCAATGAAACCCCAGTAGTCGTTGAACCTCTTTTTGGCGTAAGCCCGCATCTCGTCGTCAAGGGCCAGTTGGATAGCGCACGGAGAATGCATCAGCTTGTCCAGAGTCAAGTTGGGAGCAATGATGACCTGAAGCCTGAGCAACTCGTGTGAATAGCTGAAAGGTAAAGATAGTAGAGAGAAGTGAGAATCATCACTTCGCATGTTGCTCGGTACGACTGTGTCCAAAACGAACTTCAGGGCCTTTTCGCGCTCCAAATCATCCAAATACTTGGCTTGCTTGATGTGATCCAGACCTCTGATCAATTCGTCTGGTCCACCGCCTGAAGCACCCAATGCTGCTAGCATGCTGGAGAGCCTCTGTGCCAAAGCTAAGTCGACGCCGCTGGCTTCAGCAAGCCTCTCCCATTTCTCTCTGGCCTCTCTGTCACTCATTGTCATAAGTTCATGGGTGTGAATGACGGCTTTTGGGCCAACCCAAGTGGTGGCTGTAATAGACGACATATTGAAATCTGCAACAGGTACTGGTACTGGTCAGCATTCGGTAATAGTAGTCCCACAAGAATCTGGGCCAAAGTAGTTCATACCGTCCATGACTGATTGGTCTTTGTTTGAGCAGTGAATCGCGAGGCCGGCAAAACAGGCTGATAGGCTGATGGTAATAGCGTCACGATGTTGGAGGTTGAGAAGTCGGGATCCAAAGTGAGCAGTCGGGCTGAAGAGCTAAATTTCACGTTGAGTATGCCAAATGCGGGATATGGATGTGTTGTCAAATGACGACGTTTGGGAGAAGGTCGCAGAAATGCCAAAGGTACAAATGCAATGCAAGCGATCACAGGTTGGTAGAGGAGAAAGTTTGGGCGGTAAATGTAGCGCAGGTCTGAAGGGTTCCGGGAAGGAAGCTCTTATTTCACGGGCAGGAAGAAGTCGAATGACTGACTGGAGGAAGGAAACGCAGTAGTAGAGTCCCAAAGCCGACCAGACTTTACCTTCCTCCGACAGCTAGCTCAGTGCACCTTCCCAGAGGGCATTTCGGTCCACGATCATGCTACAGACTGGTGGCAAAATAGAGATGATGGTCCGGTCCTGCCTATATGGCTGGGTTACTTGCGATTTTGAAGAGAGTGGGTTTTTTGGGCAACTGTTTTCATCAGGGGAGGTACAACGAGCAACATAGGCTCGATCGTATCTTGAACCCACCATGTGCATGTACCACGAGCAACCACAGACACCGGGATCCCGACCTCCGTACCTGCTCAAAGCTTCGGACTCCACGTCAACCACACGTACTTTCCCTTCTCAACATACGACGTAAACCGCAAGTCCATCGGCTTCGCATCCACATCCGGCGGTCCCCCCTGCACGCTCGCCATCAAGCCATACAGTCCATACCGTAGGCACTCAACGCCGGGAACCCCGTTTGGGAAGGGCCAGATCTACCGGTATCACAATTGTCAGTCCCTTGTCAATTGGAACATTTTCCACCACTTCACACTCGTCTCCAATCAACATCCCTCAGGCATCAGACATCAGACACCAAACAGCAGAAAGTAACCAAGGAAAGAAAGAGACTCAAACTCACCCCAAAACTATACCCGCCCCTCCCCTTCTCACAAACAAACGTAGTCCCCAACATCTCGCACGGACCCACCTCCTTGCTTGTCAGGGTAAACTGCGTAGCCCCTATCGAGTCTCCATCCTTGCGCACGGCGACAAAGGTGCCGCAGAGGTTCTCGTCGGTGGTCCAGCGCCCGGAAGCCGTGAGGCAGCCGAGGTCGTCGTGGGTGGCTCCGTCCCAAAGGGTGCGGATTTGGCCGGTGCCGGAGAAGCTTATGGTGAGGTTGCTAGATCTAGAAAGGACGGACGTGGTGGTGGTGAGGGGAGCGGCAGTGGAGGTGAGAAGTAGGGCGAGGAAGGTGAGGGTTGTTTGTATGAGGTGGACCATCTTGGTTGATGTTGCAGTTGTTGTTGTTGGATAAATGATCGGCAAGTGTCACCGTCAAGTGTCGTTGCTTGTGGAGATGTCCCGAGGGTGCGCGCGGAGAACGGGGTAAGGGGAGTTTGGAGAAAGAGGGACCCGTTGGACCTGATTCAGAGAAAGGGAAGGAAGCGAGGTGGTAGCAACCTAAGTTAATAAAGAGGTTGTAGCAAGGGACTGGTCTGTCTTCTTTGGGAATCGCGGAGGAGTTGATGTCACTCAATGGCCGTTTTGAGACACGAAGATGGAGCTGGAGGCCGTGGTCCCGGCACAGGAAGACGGAACTGCCAAGTATTTAAGTCTGGGGAAACAACCATCATGGATCTTGTCTCATCCTTCCCTGGAAAGGTCGTCGTCACCTTGCTTGTGTGATAGGGGAAAAGGGAGAGAAAAAGTCCGGAAACCATGATGGTACACTCCGTAGGAGCCCCCTACCCGTTAAGGAAGGGTTGATATCGTTGGGTCCCCCCCAAGGAGCCTCAGAAGTGGACCAGCCCATCAGGTACGAGATTCTTCAAGCTCGCATATTGGTGGAAGGAACACTCGCCAATGAACCGAGGGTGTGATGGAGTGGTTCTGACACTTTCCATTGCCCCTGTCCATCAATTGGTAAGAGTTGAATCATCATCCAACGGTGCATCGCGTGGAAAACAGGAAAGTACCTTAACCTCCAATCCAATTATTCAAGTAAACAAGCAGGTATACCCCTCCCCATACGTTATCCGACCGGAAAGCCCTACCGGGATTAGAAGGTTAAAGCGCATGCGGATGGCACAAGTCAAGCTCGGCAAGCTACCGTGGGGAAAACCGAGAAGGATGAGTGGTGTGCTCAGGAGGCACAGAGGCACACGCGATGCGTCCAACCGTGTGGCTTTTCCTTGGCTTACCCTCGCGGTACCTATGGCCCCGCATCCTTCATTGCCGTTTGAGGCACTGTCGGAAGATAGATGACGGACATGGCTAGCCAAGGAAGGTGTGAGGTGAGACATTTGGCTACAGCCCAACAGGACGGGTTGCATTGATTGAATGAAGTCACGACCATCCTTCCAATTCTTCGCGCCGCATGTCCGATAAAGAGGGTTTGCAACGCCGAGGAACAACGTGAGCGCCCGTTAAGAGGTTGGGCTTATTCCCGGAGATCTGGGAATCTGTAAGCAGCGCAGGTGACGAGAGAAGCGTCGTAGAGTTGTTTAGAATGCTGACCTTTGAGGGGGTGACGGACGGATAAGCTGAAGAACTACCGCTCGGTCTTGGCGTCTGTGAGGCCGGTAGATCGTCAACCGAGAACCAAAGGACGATGCGTTTTGGTTCTTGCCGAAGCGGAAATTTGACATGAGGATAACAAAGGAATTGGTAATGGGCCATATAACTTGGTGTGCGGCACGCAATGCAGCTCATTACTCGAACGGACACAGAACCATGGGCCCCGTTCCAAGGTGAGAGTGATGATCTGGATGAGGAGCAATGAACGGATAACAGCATGACCTAGTATTTTGGGGAGCTCCTTCACATGCAACCTAACCGTCCATCCCCTTCCTTGCCAACTCAATCCACCCTCACGAATCGGGAGACAGAGTGGGATGTACAGCCCCAGAAAGGAAGGTGTATTGCGATCTCGTGATGAGGCTCACTCACTTGCAGATATTCACCACCCAGCAGTATCAGAAAGACAAACAACGCCGTATGTCCGTCGATATCATGCAATCCCTCCAATATCACCAAAAACACCAGTTGATGAAAAGGAAAGACATAGCAAAGTAAACGATCCGCAATTCATCATGGGAGGCTGTTGATCGAGTCCCAAGACCATACAGCCGTGACCCCCATTGCGTATCCCAATCCATAGCAAACCACCGCCTCGCCTCGCCCTCCCACTCTGCCCTTCCTCCCCCCATCACCTCCCACCCCCTAAATAACCCTCAAAACCTCCTCCCGCAACCCCACCACCACAAACTCGTTAATCAACAAAGCTAACTGCTGCTCATACGTCTTATGCGCCAACCTAATCCTCTCCTTCACCAACCCATCGATCATTTGCTCCTTCTGCAGATCCAGCATTCCGTTTCCGTCCATGTTACTGCTCTTGCCATTATTCGCCGCGTTATTTGCCGCGGCGGAGGCCGCAGACGGGTAGAAGAACACGTTCTGCCTCCGTCGCCGGTTGTTCTTGGCTTCTTGCTTGAGTAGACGCAAACGGTCTTCGAGTTCGGTTTTCAGATTTTTGCGTCGGCGGATGAAGGCTTCGAGAAACTTTTTGAGATGGATGTGCCGGATTATGTCGGCGCGGGTGAGGGTGTTGGAGTGGTTGGTGTTGGGAGGGTCGTCGGGGGTGGTGGAGTTGGTGGTGCTGGTCGGGGGGATGAGGGTTGTTGGGCTGTTGAGGGGTTGGTTTGTGTCCTTGCTGATTCTGTCATGAGGAGGTTTGTTGTAGTTGGGATTGCTGTCGGGAGTTCGACTTTGTGGATAGCTGGTCGAGCGTTTGGGCTGGAGTGATAGCGGTTTGATAGGGCCGATTCGGAGGGCGCTTGGAGGTTTGATATCGGTGAAGTGCCTCCGGAACCTACGTGGTCTATCATCTTGGATGAAGTCGGAATGGTCCATTGGCGGGCTGTGACTGATGCTCTGTTAACGTGATTGGTCTTTCGGTCAAAGCTGGGGACTAGCTGCTACCTTCCGGATGTCTGTGGGCCTGTATCCATCATTTTGGTATCTCGAAGTAGGCAGGGAAAACCTAAACTGTTCAAAGCTCGTCCTGGGGCCAGTCGGTGATATGAAGCAGACATGGAGAACATGGGCGATGGATCTTTGTTCCCGCAAGAGCAGAGATCAGCCTCGCTCAAGCTCTCCAGAATGGGCTCTGTATCGAGAGCGGCGAAACTCACGCGACTGAACAGTAGCAAGGTGGCACTGAAGCAGGTAGATGTAGAGATGGGCATACTAGCACATGCTCCCTCCAGGTTGAGCCGCAACTTCTGCAGAACTCTGCGTTTGACATACGTGGTCCGTAATGCACTACGCGTAGTTTACGGATCATTCCACGATGACGGTAGAGTCTGGCGCCTTCACATGGGTATCAAGAACAACGGTCAGGGTCTGCTGTGAGGAAACATCGCAGCTTACTTGGACGTTAATGTAACTTCCGCTTCATACAGCCCAAGCCTAGAGATGAGCTCTGGTGCGTAAACATCTTTGCCCCCATATTCCCTATTTTGTAGCTTCCTCCGAAGTCTTCGCGGTGAACGTGAGAGCGATGTTCAGGAAAGGCTGACCGAATAAATTATCGTGCACCAGTTCACATTCATATATCCCTTCCGCTCTATGTACCTGTGCAGGCTCCCCAAGTCTTGCGATGGAACCGATGGTCTCGGAGCATTCATTCGCTCTCAACCACTCTGCAAGTTGCTCAAACTTTGGGTTTCTTTGAATTGTCCTAGATGAAGTAGTCCGATCCTTCTACCGATATGAGCCTGGCTCCAGCTTTCGTATGTCGGATAACGTCTTCAACAATGCCCGGTCTGTGTCTGCTACTTGTGAGCAAATCTTGTCCCAGTCTAGTAACAGACACAGCATTTTCTTCTCCAATCCTGCCGGCCTATTTTTAGCTGTGGACCAAAGTACGTTTCCTATGACAAGGGCGAAGGCGATGGAATTATTCACATCAATTCCAAGTGTAGCCATATGAAAGAAGTCGGAGTCCGCTCGTGCAAACTGGGTGACACCGGGTAACCACCGATATGCATTAAAAGGCGCGTTGTTTTCAAGCGTTGTTGGTCTCCCAAAGAATTTTGCCGTCCATAAGCTAGATTCACCGACTTGAGAAAATCTCTGCCGTGAAGATTCGACTTCTACCGAACCCGCAACGTCAAAATCGGGAGGCAACAATGCATAGTTAGTCGAAGAGATTTCCATGTTCAAACCAGGCATTTGAAGAAGAACTAGATCTATGCTCTCGTAGAACCGCTTGGATAAGTTGGCGGGTGTTTGGAAGTATATTTGAACATTGCGATTTTCTTCGTCGAAAACGTCGAACTGGCATCTGTGCTGTATTCGGCCTTCCCAAAGGTAGTGTATCAACATGGGAGTCCGGTTGAGTATCCGCGTGCCTGTCCCAGGCAGGTTCGTGCTCCATGTTGGATAAACGGACAAAAGGTAGTTGCTGGCGACCCGATAGAACTCGTTGTTTGTAGAACTGTCATGAAGAGGCTCAAGAAGTATTGTGAGGCGTGCCAAAGGGTCGCTGGCAAAAACACAGTCTAGGACCCCAAGATGTACGGTGGCTAAACCAAGGTTGTGAGAGTTACCACAATGTGGATAACAGAGGTGAAGTCCTGTTTCAAGCATCTTTCCCGAGGGAGCCAGGAATGAATATTGTGGAACGGTGCCAGTTTTCGGTTTTCTTGGTGCGCGGATAATGCCGGCCGACTCACTAAAACTTGGTGATTTTGCAAGCAATCCATCATCTCTAGAAGATGCGCTCCGAAACGCTAAGATTGAGTGATCATCGGAGACCTTGAGAATTTCCTGTTGCAATCGAAAGAAGGCTTGGGAACCCTCTCCGTAGAGTAGGGGCATGTTGACGCCAAAAACGCCTAGAAGACAGTATGCCTCATCTTCGACGCGTGTGGTCGATCTCTTGGATGCCCAGTAGAAACGCCGGGCAACACTATACCGGTCTAGTATAGCCCTTATACCAGAATCATGTATTTCAGAGTCACTTCGGAGAAGAAGGTCCAGAGGTATCCCGGTGACGTCTGATATGGAGCTCGCTAAATCCTGGTTTTGCCTCGAGCCTATTAGACACCATTGACTGTCGAAGAACAAGAATCTTCTCGGAGCGATAAGTTCTTGAAGCGTCCATCCCCTTATAAACCAGCGGCTGTTTTCAAACCCCATGCTGTACTGATTGGTAATGGTGACGTCTGAAAGATAGGCGTAGCAGACGGAGGAGTTGTGATACCATCGGAACATGGAGTTGATAGCTTCAGAGAGCTCGCTCGGCACTACTGCTTTTGTCGATGCAACAGGTGTCAATCCACGTCCACTTATATCGATCCGTTACGCAGGGCTTGCCAGCAGTTTAGCATGACCTTCAGCCATCCTTTCTTGTATGTGGGAAAAGGCTTCTCGGCGTCACGAATGTCGTCGAACAGGATCTCTTCGTCTTCCCATGTATGTGACAGGATGTCGTAGCGTGGAACATCTCGACCGAAGAAAGTCTCTAGTCGCAGTGTGTGCGCGTTGAGAAGCTGCATAACTCTTGAGCGCTTTCAGGTGAAGATAATATCACTTGAAGTCGAGATGTGATAGTTTGTTGGCTGGGAAGGAAGCAACACAGTCTGGGATGGGTGTAGTCGGGAAAGGGTGGAATCGGGTCAGCTTCTCATTCCAGCTACGCAGTTGGAGGAGAGAGAGAGATATGAGGATGCGACCGCGGAGCCTTGTGGTTATCTAGGTAATCGAACCATAGGGGCACCGATGTACTATTCGCTCAAACCAACCTGTTGATGCCTAATTGCGGGCGTCGCGATCCATTGCTGACACAGCCATCACCGCTAGCACAGCCGCGGTTGCCAGCTGGCCCCGCCGTTGATGTTTCGTGCCCCGAGGAATTCCGTGGATAAGAAACTGGAGTATGACTCCAGAAATAAAACCAATAAAAAAAAGAGAGAAAGAAAAAGAAAAAGAAAAGATGATAGGAAAGGACATGAGGACCGCCTTAGCTGTCGTTTATCAACTCCAAACTCCCAAGCTGGGTACAAGCCAGTATTTTCTTTTTCGAGACCAAATGTTGGGGGGCAAAAGTAAAGGAGGACGAAAAGCCAAGGATGAAAAGGCGAGGAAAAAAAAGAAGAAAAAAACAGCGCCATTGCCCTTCCCTCACTCCGTGGTCTTCAGATAGTGCATATTGACCGGAGTAATGGCTTTCTGTCCTCCGAGCACCGCCATGATATTCCTCATGCTCAGCTCCTCGAAGCCAATATGCGTCTCGACCGTTCCCCCAGCATTATGGCAGGTCAGCATTACTCTTCCAGGATGGTCGAAGCTGGGTTTTCCCTCCTCTTGGGGGTTCCTCCCAAAAATGTCGCGTTCCCCAAAAGCCATCTTGACCAGCCTCTGACTCACCTTGGGCTCCTCAGCATGCACATCCAATGCCGCAGCGCTGATTCTCCCATCTTCCAGCGCGTCTGCCAGCGCTTCTTCATCGACCAGACTTCCCCGTGCAACGTTCACGAACCTCAATCCCTTTTTGACGTGTTTCAGGGCATCTGTGGTAATAAGAGGCTTGCCATCAGCTGAAGCAGGTGTGCAGAGCACCGCACAGTCGGATACAGCCAATAAGCTCTCTAGAGTGGAGTGGTATGTAGCCCCGAGGGATGACTCCAGGGATGCAGGTTTGCGCACGACGTCGTAATATGCAATCCGCATGCCGAACGATGGGCCGAGTTTGGCAGCTATCTGTTGGCCAATGTTACCAAACCCTATGAGACCGAGGACATGGTTGCGCGGGTTGTGGGAGACAGCGGTTGCGAGCGAGTGGCATATCTGGAAGGTCTTGCCGGCTGTCGAGGCCACAGACTCAGCCGTGGAGTCGGGAGAAGAGGACGTTGAGATGAAGTATGGAAGGGTTGCAGCACCCATGCACCAGGGGAGGTGCCGGAAGGTTGAGATGACCATTGCGACACCAAAGTCGGCCACAGCTTCGGCGGCAGCGAGGCCGGAGTTGCAATAGATGATACCTGCAAGTTAACCGTTAGCATAACGCACTTTTCCTATCGCGCCGAACTTGAAGTCGCTTCTTGTGTACACGCACCTCTTTCTCCCAGAAGTCTTGTATCCGCCCAGTCGAAGCCTGCACCCGCGCTGGCAAACACCTTGACCGAAGTCGGCAGCAAGTCGATGAGCTCAGCGTCCCAACGGCCCATCTCGCCACCAGTACCCCAAAATGGGCGGAATATGGCGCTGAAGTCTCCCCATCGCCGTTCTTTTAGTGCCTTCTTGAACTCGCTGCGTTCCCTCTCCGCGGTACTGGGTCGGATAACCTCGAACACTTGACTGAACTCAGCATATGTCGCGGGGTTGTACTTGATGGGATCTCCAACATGGAGGACGATGGGTCGTTGTCTGTCGGATGGGTCTTGTTGTGGCAGTCGTAGCGGGATCGTGGTCATGGAAGCGTTGGGGGTCAGACTTGGGAGGGGCGGCGCGGGGGAGGATGATCGCGGAGTGGATGCTGGCACTGGCGTGCTTGCAGGCATCGGCGTGTTGTAGGGCTCTGCCATTGCTGAAGCGAAGGCTGGACTGGTGATGGTTTTGGTAGCTCGTTGGTCGAGGAATTGGTGTCTTGCAACTCTCGTTATGCCTGGTGCGTTGGGGTAAACAAAGAAGTCGAGGTGTTCGTTTGCGTCTGTCGTGGGGGACCTTGGTCAATAGTCAACCTGCTTGGTGCAAGGACGGTCTTTCCTAAAAGATGAGTAAACAGTCGAGAAGATGAAAGCAGTTGATCTGGGAAGGAGTGGAAGCCATTGTATTTGTTTCCTGGTTGGATGATGTTTCGAAGTTGGGAAGCAACGAATGTCGAGGCCTTGGCCGTAGAGGTACCCAATCCCGTCTGTCATGGCAGGTGCCCCTGGAAAGCAGAGCGAGATCCGCGCCGTTAGTTACAGCGCTGGGGGCCCTGGCAGCCCAATGCATGACCCCTGAAGCAACATCATAGCGCCTTCCATCACCCGCGATAAGGCCTTCGAGAGGTCCGAGCCCCATCGTCCCGACCTACATCTGAAGTCTTCCTTGACCGAGCACTTCATTTCCAAGAGAACACAGGAACAACCAGCCAAAGCGTCCCCAACCATGGAACAGGATGACACTCCATTCTTGCCAGTTAAGGATCGCTATCCCCATGCCAACCAGAGGGCTGCTTTGACAATCTTCTAACAAAATATCCAGGCGCATAAACACCATGGTGGTGTCGGATGTGGGACTCGAAGCAATACCAAGCGCTGTCATGTAACGAGGTCCCCTTCCGATGGTACACTCTCAGGCATATGATGCCACCTATCTCCGATGATATAGACGCGGAAACGTGTCTGCGTTTTACGACACTGTTATCTCGCAACACTCGAACCGTGCAGTAAAAGCTGGGCTTCGTCGATTCCTTTCGAAGAAAGATAAAGAAGGAGGAGAAAACTCCCATCAGGAACAAAGGTGACGGTGTAGTTCAAAACTGGCCTCTATTCTCTTTGATTGAAGGCGTATTGATCAACAACAGACCTCTTTAGCTGATTCCTTACCTCGTGGTCTACCGGCTTCCTCCCTACACAAGAACCATCCCCAAGACCTCAACACCAACACGTCACTCACCTCCACCTCTCTCACCACCACCACCACCAACAAGCAACTCATCCACCCAAACCGACACCCAACACATCCACCACCAACTCCTAACCCGCCACCCCTCCAGAACCTCTATATCCCTCTCCACCACCGCATTCAACTCCACCCTCTGCCGAATCCTCCTAACTTCGTACTTGCACCTTTGCAAACTAATAAGCCAGGCAGTGCTAAACACCGCGGACCAACACGCCACACCGAGGACAGCCATTGGTGCTGTCCATGCCATTTTATGCGAAGGGCTGTCTCCTGTTGACGGTTCGGAGGCGGTGGCGATGATGGTTCTGGTGACGACCATGAGTCTTGTTAGCCCGATGACCTTTGGACTTCTCTTTGGAAACATGAAGGGTTTGGAAGGGTTGGGAAGGGAGTTAATGGCGGCGGGTAGGAAGAGAGTTAAAGGAGGGGGTTGACTGACAAAAGACCAACAACCACCCACTCCACCACCACCCTCGCTACTCGCGAACCCGGGGACATGAGATGCAGCATTGTCTCCGCTAGAGAAAGATGCAAGAGGGAGTAACTGCGGTAGGTCCTGGCTGTCCAGAACGTGCTGGGGACGGAGTGTTGCTTGTCTGGGGGGATGTCTTGTTCGGCTGTGGCCGTGTCATCAACAAGAGACCTAACAGTCAGTATATGCGGTAATCATCTATCGGCCGGATTGTCAACGAGTTCACAGGGAGAAGCAGAGAAGTACGCACGCATATCCATCAACTCCAAAACTTCCCAATACCCATCCAACCCTTTCACTCCCTGACCATTTTCCCCCTCTTCCCCAGAATCAGAACCCGAATCCCCCATAACCTCCCCCATCAAACCCTCCCACTCCTGGAGATACAACCTCAAGCTCAACACCGCCATCTTGATGTACGTATGGCAGCAACAGGCGAGATCGTAATCGCTTTTCAGTGCCCGGATCTCCCGGTTGAGCGCGCGGAGGTAGTAAGTGGCTATGGGATCTTCGTCCCAGCCCTGGCGGGGGGAGGGGAAGGGGAGGGGGTTGGTGTCGTTGTCGGATTGGAATGGGTCGGTCATTTTGGCGGTTATTCTGTCGTGATGGGGCACAGATTGGGGAGTAGGCATTTGAGGTCTGGCAATCGAGAGCAGGCGGTTGGTTGCTTTATGAGGTTCTTGGGCACGTTCATCTCTTACGGTATTGCAAATAACTTGGGGACAATGAATCAAGCAACAATTGCTGTGAATCGATAATGAAATTTGCACGCGAGGATCAAAGTTGGTCATGATGCATCTCTTCTTTATTCGGCTGACTTTGCTTTCTCTCCTGACCTCAGAGTGTCTTCAAGGCTGATCTGGAAACCCATCGCATGCTCCATCGTCATGACAGTCCACCCAGAAAACCACTGTCTCCCTGTCACCTCACGTAAATCCTATCTCATCCCTTCCCAAGTCCCCGAGGCGCAAGCCCCAAGCTTCACGTCCCGATCCCAATTCCTCAACCCTCCACCCATGCCTCATCTCTTCATCTCCTCATCTCCTAATCTCTTACCTCTCACACATCACTCGTCACGCCATGTCCTCCCCAACCACTACCACGGTTTTACCACTCCCTAACCAACCCAAACATTCCCCCCACCCACTTCCACCACCCAAACCTCCACCTTGCCCCCCTCCACCTTCCCACTCTGATCCCTCCCCCCATCCCTCTGCACATCATCATAAGCAAAAGCATACCCCTTCCCATCCGCATTCCACTCATGCACCACCCTAGCATAATGATTTGTCGGCCGTCCATCTCTATCCCACCTATAGAAAGTCTCTACATCCGACGGCTGGTCTTCGCAGTCGATGATGCTGGACCGCTGGAAAGCGGCTGCTAAGCGAGGGATGATGGCGTTTCGCACGGCGTTGGGACCTGTGGTGAAGGGACCGGAGTTGCACCCGAAGATGTCGGCTGTTGTGGGGCGGTGGAAAGGTTCCGGACCGATGAGGAGGGGGTCAGAGGGCGAGTGGGGGATGTGACCTGTGAGAATGCCGGGGGCGGCTTGGGTGTTGATGCGGAGGTGGTGGGTGTGCGCTTGAGATTGAGGAGGTGCTGGTGCTGGTGCAGGAGGTTGTTGTTGGCCGGGGTAATAGTTCTGTTGCTGAGGTGCTGTAGCAGGGCCGTTATGGCCGTGGTGATAGTGGTCGTGGAATTTCTGCAGAACATGGCGTAGCCCGAACCTAGGCGGAGCGCCGTTCGGACCGTCTCCGGGACGGGGTCCGGGCGGGGGGCCGGGGGGTCGATCACCCGGTGCATCACCCGGTCTTGGTCCCGGCGGAGGACCCGGGGGCTTATCCATACCGAATGCCACGCCATTACCGCCGTTCCCATGGCAAGGCTTCCCAAAATGACAGTATCTCTCCCAAACTCTCTCCACCAAAGGCTCAAAATAACCATCAAACTTCGCCCCGACTGCATCGCCATGTGTCGGCGCCAACACCCTCAACGGCCTATCCATCCCCGGCCTCTGCACCACCAACTTATCCCACGGCCACCCGTCCCTCGCCGCCTGCTCCCTCAACCCCTGCGCGATCCTTTCCAGTCCATCCGGTCGCATGCCCGACACATGCTGTAGCTTCCTCGTTCCCTTCTCCACCAGCGTCAAAGCAATCGGCAACCTCGGCACAAAGTCCACATACGAAATATTGGCGAAAAGCTGGTGATCGTTCAGCGTAAACTCGCAAAACGCAAAGTCCACATCGCGGTTGGGATCGCTCGGATTCAAGACCGATGGCTCAACTAGCGCCGCGCCGCCTCCGGGGCCGCCGGGGTTGAGCATAAACTTCAGCTTCTTGTCGCCTTGGCAGAACCAGATGCGCCCGCCGGCGATACGCGGGATGGTGACGACGGTTGGGTGAGGGCCTGGAGGGACGGGGATGGCGCAATCGATGGGGAAGGGTTGGAGGATTTTTCCAGGAGGAGGCGAGGGAGGAAAGTAGGTAGTTCGGCCGTCAGATTGGATGAAGACGCGGGCCATCGAGGGGATGGCGAGGCCGGTGATGTAGGCATGGATGGGGATGTGCGGGGTCGGGGAGGTGTTGACGAGGTGTATTGTTAGTGAGGTCGGCATGGTGGGCGGTTGGTGTTAGTGTAAGTTGTTGTATCATAAAGATTCGAGACCACAAGTTGTAGAACAGTCGACGTTGGCCTGTTGATAAATAGCGGATAATGAATCGGGAGGACTCCAAGGTGATTTCTTTTGTGGCTATGTTAAGAGTCACTGGTGAAGCCGGAGCTGAAGAGTGGGCAACTGTGGGTTTTTGTGGTCGAATTAAGGTTGTGGAGATGATGATCACATCGTGGAACTTCCAGGGACAGGGACAGTCACAGGGGTAGTGACGTTGTTAACAGCTGTTGGTGGCGACGCACCGCGGCCTTAGGCCCTGATTGTTAGTGGCTGCACCACCAGAAAACCGGGAACTAACAATGAGATTGATTAGACAATTCGAACTGTAGTAACTGGTAGCAGTTATGCGCTTGCATAATCTGCTTGTCCAATCCATTCCATTTGAAGAAGAACAAGAAAACTCTTTCTTGAAATGAGCACAAGAGATAAGCTGGTTCGTATGAGCAACTGACAGTGCCTGGCCAGTTCCTGCATCTAAGACCGACATAGTTTCTTGGCAGATATTGGACATCTTCGACCCTGCGAGCAATGAGAGCAATAATATCTTTTCCTCAATAAACCACCCTTCCCAGTCCAATACTCTCCTCCTCGGTTGGTGGTAGGGACCAGCATTATGAACTTGGAGAAACATAAACCACTAGTTGTCCGCCGCGCTGCCGTCATCATCACTCGACCCTCCGTCGTCATCGTCGCCTGAGTCGAAATCTGATTCGAAGTCGCTATCCGAATGTCCACGGGCTGAAACGTGTCGTTAGTAATTAATGGCAACAGAGTTACTTGACCGACTTCCGCTTGAAAGTACTGTCGAGGTTGGTGAGGTTGGACTAAAAGAAAACATAGTGCCAAGGTTGGTGAGGTGGATTGAAAGAAACGTGGTGCCTACTCGGAACGCCTGTGATGTGTTTGCCAGGTGTAGCTATGTCTGCGGCAGGGTTGCTCAGGAACGTCTCCAGTTTCAGGCGAGTGTAGGTCCTATCCCTTATGACTTGGGCCAACCCCTGTAGGGTTTGATACCCTGTTGCTGAAATGCCGTTCTGTTTCTCAGCCTCGTCTGGATTGACAAATCCCACTACTGGGTAGTCGAGTGTAGCCCCGGAAGTATTGGACCTGACCTCGGCGCCCAAGAAACTCAGGTTCAATTTTCGAAGATGTGGAAGCGACTCCTTCTGAAGGCTGCGCAAGAATTTGATCCATGGGTTCTGCTCATCGTCATCCTTGTCGAATGTCTGTTGGTCAGAGTTTTGCTGGATTTTGACCCTGCGCAGGCTAATCGCTTTCAACGTGGGCGAGAACTTGCGAAATAGGCGAGAAAGCGTGTTTGCCGAAACGCTGACTTGTCCGATGTCCAGCTGTTCCAGGTGGTCGAGCTCGACGGGCGGTGGCAAACGGGAAGGATCAGCGTTGACTAGTCCAGGAGATGACCAGGTGCCAGGACGAAGGGAACTGGCGAGCCACTTAAGCAGCGCCTCTTCCTCTCCATAGTGTGAAGGTGATCTCCTGAAGTTGATTCTCAGCCAGCTAAGATTGGGTGTGTGCGCAAGGAACCTTTTGAAAAGGAGGTATTGAATCTCGACGTCTCCGTGTGTGGCTTGATTTATATCAAGAACAAGGTGGAGCTTCTTGAGTCCCGCCAGAACCGGCAGGAAATCTGGCTCCAGGTAAGTGGGAACCAGAAAGCCGTGGTCTCGAACTGCCCAGTTCTCTCTGATAACCACTTCGATGCCCTCCGGGCGTGCTTTAGCAGCAGCCAAGGCATGGGTGATAAGCGCGAACAGGCGAGTCGGATAATCCTCTTCGCCAGCCCGCGGCTGTCCGGTAAAATGCTTCACACCGGTGGTTTCAAGCAGAGTATTATAGCCATAGCTGGACCAAGCCGCGTTGCCGTCGCGGGTCCGAGAGGAGGAGTGGAAATCTCGAAGATCGACAGTCTCGAGGTTGGGCAGGTTCTTGAACGCTTCGACCAGCATGTCCCGAGCACGGCCTGATGCCAACAGTGTTTGTTGGTCAGCGTATGCAAGGTGCCAGTTCAGCGATTTCTTGTCGTCGTGCCCGGAGTGAATTCTGTGGGGTTGGAGGATTTGGTCGGCGCCGATGATTACATGCTTCAAGTAGGGCGAAAGGCTCGGGTGTTTGGATATGTCAACGAGGACCTGGAGACTGGGTCCGTAGACCATGAACTGCTTCTTGCGGAAGAACTCGTAGGCAAACGAGTGGAAGAGGGCGCTTTCCAACCGTCTGCACGTCAAGCGCGCGTTGCAAAGGTCGGGTGTTCTGACGAAGTAAGTAATCTTGGTGAGGACTTCCTGAGGCATGCGCGTCAGATACGCCTCTGATGAGGGACCCTGGGCATCCATCTTTGTTGTTGTTCCTGCCGTCTTGCGTGGCGACTCGAATGAAGATCCAGTGAGTGAGTTGGAAAGTGAGTGGTGTGTGAGAGAGTAGAAGACACGATGGATAATGAGAAAGAAGGAGCGACCCCTTGAGGACGGTTATCGAAGTAAATATGACTGGGTCGAGGTTGTAGTGAGGTGCAAAGTTGAGGATCGTTTGCGAGGGTTTGAGAGAGAGGAGAAGTCGTGATGGATGAAGATGAAGAAGGAGGGACCTGCTTGAGAAGATTGAGGATGTATATAAATAAATGAACGGAGTCTCCAGAGCGACCGCGTTGACTTTCAAGTTCCAAACAATAAGATGGAAGGTACGCCGTATGTTGTCAAGCGAGTCCCACAATCGCGACTGCTGCCTGGCGGTTGCCTGTCAATTGACGTCGTTACACTAGGTTGGCACACGCTGTCACGTGGCTTGAAATTAGTACAAGGTACCTGCTATTGTCCCTTACATTGCAAACAAACGGTTCGAAGAGGAGCAAATGCGAGGTACTTGTTTTAACTGAAAGGTGCTTATCAATCCGATCTTTTGTTGATTGTTTGGGTGTTTCGAGAGTGTATCACAACATCGCGTCCCATCTGCGAGAGATGGGACGAATGGTGACTTCACGTCTCCACACCGGTCTCATTGCACTAACAGCTTTACCTTGGAATTCATAGCATATTTGTTAGCAGGGGCATTTGGTCAGCACTATCACCTCAACCTCAACCCGTAATGAGAACAACTCGCAAGGTGATACGCACCTGATTGTATTCTTATAGATGCTATGTAACCCGAGGACTATCCTCCAGCTTTGATTATATCCCTTCTTATTTTCTTCCACCGCCATATTGGCTCTAGATAATGTGACGCGCAAAGACAGTGTCCTGTTCATAACGCCAAAAAACCATGCTTTCCAAGTTCCTTATTCCCATTCTGAGCCCGACGCGCACCGGTCGCGCCGAATCATTCTCGCTAACTTGTTCCCATCTTCCTCGCTCGCGTTAATTCCCGTCTCGGAACGTCCCCGGCATACTCCTGACTTGCGCGCTCATCGCACTATTCTGTCGGGTTATCGGTGACACCGGTTCACTGTTCGCATCCCGGTAATCTGTTGTCGTCGACATGGGCGAGACATTGCCTGGTCCGGGCGTCCCATAAACGGCGGCTGGTTGCTGAGGATACGCCCATTGGGTTTGTGACTGACTTGGATGATACTGGTATTGATGTTGGTAGTGAGGCGGCTGTTGGGCCGGCGCATGCTGAACCTGTGGATGTGGGCCGTAATGATACTGGGGAGGGTTGTAGGGTTGGTAGTGGTGGTGATGCTGCGGGTGTTGTTGGTAATAATGGCCTTGTTGTTGTTGTTGTTGCTGCTGCTGCGCCTCCGCATAGGTCATGTTAGGAGCCGGTGGGGGAGGGGGGCGCGGTGCTTGTGGGCTAGCCATTGTCGGTGGTGTTTGTGTCACAGCCGGCTGCGGACTCCAAGGTTGGGGATTCTGCGTGAGGTAAGGACTGGGAGACAGTGGAACATTGGTGAAAGTCTCGGAAGAGTTGGAGTAGTTGTGACCAGGCGTCTGAAGCACAGGAGCCTCTGGCCCTATACGTTGCGGTTCGATGTTCTGATAAGTCGCCGATGGCGGCTTTGGGAGAGTATGGCCGGGTCCGGATGCGCCATCAACACTCTGACCGTCATGAAGATTTGAGCCGCTCAGGATACTATCCGATTTCGCTGGCATCATCGGTCGCGGCCCCCCGGGTCTCGAAGGCGTCGGGCTAGATGGTGGAGATACATGAGTGGGAGTCTTAGGCCTGGCACTTCTCGCAGGCGAGGACCCGCGGTCAAGGATAGAAGCGTCGAAACCCCTAGCAAATCTGTCCATCGGTACTATCTTGATGGACGTCGGATTCTCTTCGGAGTCAAACCCACGAGGCCTGATCCTTGCATCCCATGGCGATAACCACGGCAACAGGAAGGGAGGGTCTACCCTGAAGACAACGTAGCATTCGATACTGAGGGCAAGACTGGCCATGACGGAAGCAAAGAGGTCCATGTTGAGGAGGACAGTCTTGCTCCCTCCTCCGCCAAAGTATATCCCAACGGCGAGGAGTATTATCGTAAGCACCCAGACAGAGGTGGAAGATATTATCAGCATCCTTGTCCGGGCATGAACGGGGTGTAGGATCTTGCGACCCTGTGAATCCAGGATGCCGTAGAGGGTGTTACCAGCCCGGGTGGCTCGAATATGGTAACCGATGTAAGCCATAGAAAGGATTGACTAGAAAGTTGTAAGCATCAATAGGAGGGTAAAAGAGAGAGGGAGAAGGGAAACAAAGGGAAGCCTACAGCAAACAGCATGAAACTTTGCGCGATGCCCAGCATCGGGTTCTCGTTTGCCGCAATCTTCTTGGCCAAGTAAAGAATCGACACCACGATTCCAGATGTTGATGCAAGAAACGCGATACCCAGTCCCGTAAGAGCAACTGTCGGCATCCATCCTCCAAATCGCGGCTCTGGTGGTGGTGGTGTTGGGAGTTGCTGCTTCTCGACGCTGCTCGCAGCGTCGGAAGTAGTAGGTTGTTGATCCATATCGTACTCGTTGCAAGCGATCACTGCTCGCGATCCAGAGGTGCAGTAGCCCAAGAAGATCTCGTTGATATCGCCAGCGATACCTGTTGTCGTCGTCGTCCGCAACTTCCCGGATTGGCCGTTCTACTGTTATCCAGTTGGAGAGAGAGGTACGAAGGTCAAGAGAATAATCGACTTTATAAGGGAGAAATATGTTATTTGCTGAGGTGGTGGCCCCAACGCAGAGGTTGGCGTTGTGTAGTCTGGGCCTCACATGCCTGTGCTAGAATTGTGGCAGGAAGACCGCCATGCCGCTACGTGACAGCGTGCTCCGTGATTCCTATACTGCTGGACAGCAGCTGGTGAATGTTGCAGCGCCTGTTCCGGATTGGAGAAAAAGACATTCTTCGATGGGGCGTGGATCAGGAACTGGAATGCGAACTTTGGATGTAGGTCTCAGCCAAGGCCATCATGACAGTGACGCAGGAGGTAGAGTCATCTATGTCCATGCTACCCATCGGCAAGAACAAGACAAGCTATGAATGACGATAGGCAATGGAGGTAAATTGCAGTGATGAGAATGACAACAGATGAATGGCCATGATCAATCCAAGGAAGTGGAAGCGACATCTTTACAGGGCACAAGGATTTTGGGCGGCACCAAATACAAAGCAGCAGGTAGAACCGGAGGTATGGATATCGCTGATGATGGTGAACGGAATGTATGCAGAAATGACGAGAAATGGGAAAGGTCATGATGTTCAATTCATCCAGGCGCTTGGAACCACTCTAAAACTCCTCGCCCATTCTGGCTCCTCCACCTCCAACCCAGTCTTCGCGCTCATAGTAGCGGAACACGAGGTCGTAATCTTCGAAATCGTGAACAATACGATCAACACGACGGTATCCGTTGATGCGCTCCATACGCTGCTTGGCAGCGGCGCCCCAGCTGCGACGGGTATCATCAGCATCCTCGCCGGGTGTGGTGGCCAGTGCGCCCTTGGCCTCGAACAAAGTCACGCTGAAACGTCCAGGGCGGAAGATGTTAACAACCTGCTCAATGACTTCAGCTGTCTGCCGTCCGTTCTGGCCTCCGGGAACGTTGGTTTCGAAGGAAGCAAAGGAGCACTGAGGCTCAGGGGTAACGTGGACCGTGAAGTAGTGGCCGGCCTTGGGAACAGTTCCGTCGGCGCCCGCGACAGCGGGCACAACACCATTGGCGGAAAAGCCGCAAGGCGAGAACTGGTACGCATCGATGCGAGCATCGGGATAGGTGGACGTGGGATACACGGCGGAAAGACCGCATGCCTCCGACACGACAGTGCCCAGGGCGTGACCCTCAGTGGTAAGGGCCTCGGGAAGAACAGCCTGGCCATCAGCATCGCAGTCTCCGGAGCTGCTGAAGACGTCAAAAGAGGCATCTCCGTCAGCCTCGGATTTGGCAAAGAGCTTCTCCTTGGCGATCGCGGTCGCTTCGTCAAGGTAAAACTTCTTGGCGTTTTCGGGATCCAGGTCGGTCATCAGAATCTCCAAAGTCTCATCCGCGTTGTTCTCGATAACACCTCCAAAGGGTGCCACAATACCGGTAGGGATCTTGGACCTACGGCTAGGGCTAACACCGCGGCTCGAAGTAGGGGTGCGTGGAGGAGTGAAGGAGCTGGTAGGGGATGTGATGTAGAGGTACCAATGGTCACCGTTCATCTTGCCAACCATGTAGGCACTGCCGTTCTCGAACATGCTATCCAGGAAGGTAACCTCATCCCTCCAGCTCTTGTGGGGCCCACGCTGCTTCTGGGGGAACAAAAAGTTCTTGCGGCTGTAGAACACGCGCAGAGGAGTAGCGGCAACCTTGGGGTCATCCAACGAAGCCACGTTGTGGAAGGGGAATCCAGCCTCGGCGGCGGCGATGCGCAGCATCAAGTCCAGACCGAGCAGCAGGGTAGTGGTACCGCATGTCTTGAGGATGATCTTGTGGGGGAACACAAACATGCTGGATTCGGAGAGAAGGTAGGCGTCCACATTCTCAGAGTTGATGATGGACAGGACCTTGCAGTGGACCAAATCAAGCATGGGGGTCCAGGAGTCAGGGTTAACGGCCTTCAGGCCACCCTCCTTAACGCCGGCAGGGAGAGCCTTGGCGCTGGGCGCAAACCAGACCTCAAGGAGCTTCTCGGGGCCTTCAAAGGCATTGGTGGAATCGAGGTCGGCAGCGACATCGTGGTTGATGGTAAGGTAGGGGGTTCCCTCGGAAGGGGAGAAGGTGTAGTTGGTGGGAATGGCGGGAACTCCGAGGCCAGACATTTTGAATCGATTTGAGGGGTTTGTTGACAGTGTGTCTTCTAAAACGAAGCGTCCGCGGGACACTAGCTGCCGCTCAGATGAACCTTGATGGCGTTCGTCTGAGAGAGTAGGCCCACAGGATTGTGGTGTCCTTTAAGAGGCTGGCTTCGCCAGCAGCAGTGGGTGGATGAAGATAGCTGAACGTCTCACGAAGTAGACGTTAGGGGGGTCGAGTACGAAGCGGGAGGAGATAGAACTTTGAGAGCAGAATGGTGGGCTTTTTCGTCGAGTTCGCCGTGGTCACGACACAACCGATACCTGTTGGGCGATATCGGGTGGGGGAGGGAGGTCGAGAGAACCGGGTCGAGGGACACGGGCAGGCTCCGAGATGTTGGTTATGAGAATGATTGGAAAGTATGCTATCTAGGTCTGACAGCGTTAGTCAAGAGGAAGCGGTTCGGAGGAACAAGAACCGCACTTTGCAGGCTTGGACAGGAAGCGAAGAAGGTCGATCGAGATCATGGGGCGGCGGCAGAGATGGGAGCGAGAAGCGACGGGGAGCCCAGGACAGTATTGAGGAGCTGTACGGGCGAGGTGAAGCGGGGTTCGAATTGCTCTTTGAGCATGTGTATCTTGGATAGCAATAAAGCCGTTTGACAAGAGTTGCCCTCCCGTCGAGACCGGTGGTGGGGAGTATGGGCCGCGGGCGCAAAAGCAGAGGGAGGGGGAGGTTTGCGACGACTCGAGTTGGGACGAAGGCCGTGTCGGGATGGAATTGCTCGAGAAAACACTCACAATGTCGCGGTTGGTGCGCAGTCCGAGAAACGGGCAACAAACACAGGTCTCACGAGAGGGGGGATCTCGTCGTCAAAGGCGTGAGTGAAAATTGATCAAACAGTTGAAAAGCTCAAGAAGAGGGGTTGCAATGCGCCTGATGAGAGATTTTGAAATTTTATGGACTGGGAGGCCGAAAAAAAAGTGGGATTGGGTTTTGGCTGGAGGTTTGGCCCCGGCCGGCCCTGTTTGGCGGGGGACAAGTGGAAATTCCAGCAGCAGCAGCAGCCCACTGCGCCCCAAGATCGACCTTGTCCCCGGCGCTGCAAGCCCGAGGTCCAGCGCTGCGAAAGCCGGCCGACTTCTTCTGTTAGGCTACAGTATGTGAGACAGCGGTAAAATGCTAACACGCGAGCTGCATGTAGATTTCCGTGTTCTAGGCGCCCCGGCCGTGGAGGCAACAACAATCCATGAGAACAATTGATTCCGAGGCCTATGACTGGTCTCATCAATTACAATTCAACCCGAAAGGCAACTTTCAATAATCATCATGTTGACTAATTCCAAGATAGCAAAAAGGTGAAATAATACTTACAGGGCAGGTGGCAATGAAATCCCGTTAAGAAACTTGACCGTGTCCAAACATCATTGTGTGTAAGTCTTGAAGTTCGTTGAGCTGGATGTTAGTCTTTTGAGGTTTCTACGAACAAAGGAACAAGTGGAAATAAAGTTTCGATATGGGGGCATCCAGGCGCACGCGGGGAAAAGCCCATAGTCGCGGGATCAACCGCTGGGATCCGCCACATTTAAAGCCGTCATCCTGCTCAAATTTGCATGACTTTGTTGAGTTCCAGGACTATTATCAACCACAATGGCACAGTGCATCATTTTCACCCTTCAAATAGCCCATTGTTGGAGACGTAAACGGTCTTATAGCAGATTGTGGCCAGCTTATCCGAGCGAGCTGTGCATTATCAAAAGTATTGTCTTGGGATCCAAATTAACCAACATGAAGCCATGATCCCTTATCCACGATCCATGCTTGCTTGAAAGCGCCGCAGAAGGTCCGGTAAGCGGGAAAGGCGGTAAGGTAAGGGTGTAGTAAAGACCCCGACCCTCTGCGACGACTTCAAGGCCTTGTCTTCATCCCGGAGACGAGACGGCAAGGATGTTGCATCGGTTTTGATGAAGGAGGTCTCAGTTGCTGACGACAAATATCGACCACCCCTCGTGGTTGTCTCGCTTTTGCAAGATTGTCTGATAAAGCACCAACTCAGTCAATTTGAGTTGTTTTCGGGCTCTCTTTCCCACGGCACCCGCACTTGGTCCATCGGGTCGCGGCAGTGGCTTGTAGTTGCACAAGTGAACCACGGGCATATGCTTGTGTTGCGCATAACCCAAGTTTGGATCCGCATGCATGCATCAATGCTGGAGCTCCTGCTGGAATGAACTCGTTTGTCCGGCGACTTAGTACCAGGAGAGGGTCCAGCCTAGAGAAACGGTAAGTAGAGAAAGCTCTCGAAAGAGAGTCCAGCGTTTGGTCAATGTCCTTGGCTAAAACGAGCTCCCATTCACTGTTGCACAGCAGATATCACATCGGCGGTGATTTTGCTGAAGATCGGTGCAAGGGAGCAGTCCTTGTACTTGTGCACCAGTAGGGAGCCATCTTTGACCTCCTCCTCTTCAGTTGCGCTGGCCCCAGCAGGAGTCGAAACATCTTTTCCATCCACCGTGGTGCCTGCCGGGTACGTTGGTCGCTTGCCTGTCTCGATAAGAACAAGAAACTGAGGGTCGATCGGAATGCGTCCAAGGAAACGAACGCCAAAGTCGTTGGCCATAACCTCTCCTCCACCACTCATAAAAATGTTTGTACACTCGCTGCAGTTGGGACAAACAAAGCCGCACATGTTCTCCACAACACCGAGGACTCGAATGCTGGTTTTSGTGCAAAAGTTGAGCTCCTTCCGAACATCCGCTGTTGCCACCGCTTGAGGGGTGGTAACCACAACGGCTCCAGCAAGTTGGCCTGGTCGTGCCTTTTGCAGCAGGTTTTCCGCCAGAGAAATATGTTCGTCGCTGGTACCAGGAGGAGTGTCGATGAGGAGATAGTCGGTCTCATCCCAGAACACGTCGGACAAAAACTGGCGAACCATGGCGGTCTTCTTTGGTCCACGCCAAACGACGGCGTCACCCCGCTTGGGAAGAAGGAAACCGAGACTCATGACGCGAAGGGAGCCAATGCCGGCAGATGGGTAAGCTTCGTGGACGGTAATAGGCAACCAACCACCAGGCGCTTGGGTCACTTTGGCATCTTCGATACCGAACATGCGCGGAATCGAGGGGCCTGTAAGGTCAACATCGAGGACTCCAACCGAATGGCCCGCAAGTGAAAGAGAAAGGGCAAGCTGAGTTGTGACGGATGATTTTCCAACACCTCCTTTGCCTGAAAGGACCTATGTGTTCTGGTCAGCAAAGACATGTTTTTGGCGATGGTGGGGTCCAGTCTGTTGAAGAATCATGGATGACCGGAGATGGATGCATACCAGGACAATATGCTTGACTTTTGCAAGAGACATTTTGACTGTTTTATGTTTCAAAGTTGTGTTGCCGTGCTCAACAGTAGATTCCTCTCAGCCGTTATTAGAGTTGCTGGTGTTTTTAATTAGGTGAAATTTGTAGATCAGGTTGAAAGATGTCATTGTTAAAAGTCAAGTCGCTGATGAATCTTCGCCGTTGAAAGTGGGAAAGTGATGAATGCGCCTGGATCGGCCTCGAATCGGCCTGTGCTTTATCAGCAGGTGGGGCCCCAACTGGTCTTCCCGTCTGCCAAGCCAAGCCAAGTTTTCTTCAACAGGGACCTGGGCAGGCATTTGGCTCGAAGTATAAACTGTAGGGCTAGCCTGTTAAGGGCTACGGATAGCCCGGCGCATGGGCCAGTAGATGCCACTGCTCCAAAATAAACATATTGCAGAGCAGACCGATGCTTGGGCCCCCTGACATGTGCATTTGGCATCCAGGCATTGAACCATGGAAGCTTTTCAACATCCATTTCGCTGTCCGTTCGCCAAGTCCACAAACACTCCCGCCTTTTGAGTTCTCGATCACGGCCGGACTCAATTGGATCGCAGGGACACACCAGACGACGCCTTGCTCGAATTACACATCGAAAACATCGGATACACGACATGCTTAGCTGCACATAGTCGACGCCGGGTGCGCGCAACATGACCGTTGGCGCCATAGTTGAGGTCCCTATAGTTACAGCAGAATGGACGATCCATGGGGTTCGCCATGGGCTACAGCAGATGCACCGACAGACCATGGACATAGTTTGACGAGAAAGAAATCCGATCTTGAGCCTCCCAAGCGAGCTCTGCTCTCCGCCAGCAACTCGCCCCGATTACCAGCCATCACGGCCCCTTCGCCATGGGCAGATGCTGAAGATGGGTTCGGAGACTGGGCCGCCCCAGATGGGTTAGCAATACAGGCAACAACGACTGCTCAGTCGGGTTGGACGGGTGGATGGCGGTCTCGGAGTCCAAGTCTCGCGGCACCGTCCCGAGACAATGGCTTCAGGTCTCGCAGTCCTAGCCTGGTCGCACCGTCGAGGGAGAATAGCTGGAGGTCTCGGAGTCCAAGTTTGATCGCACCTTCGCGGGATAACGGCTTCAGGTCGCGCAGCCCTAGTATTGCTGCGTCCGTCCGAGACCAAGAATTTGCCAAATCGAATCCGATCGCCTGGCCAGACAATATCGCATCTTCGAATTCACCCATCGCGCCCGTACTTCGACAGCCGTCCCCTGATCCGTGGGCCGCCGAATACTCCCATACACCACACAACGATGGTAGCATCACTCCGCGCTTGGTGATCAACCTACCTCAGTCTATTACTGAAGAAGAAGACGACGTCGACAAAGGGAAATTACCCGAGTTAAACCCCGATTGGGCGGAAGAAGAGAAGGATGCACACAAGGATGGGGCAACCGAGGAAGAAAAGAACGAGCAGACTGGGGCAAACGCAGAGAAAGAGGCGGAAGTTGTTCAGAGCGCTCCAATACGAGTTAGCGTGGAATCGACTGCTAACAGTCAACCGACCCGTTCAACCTCCCCTTCTGGTGACGACACCGATCATGGAGACGAACGGCAAGATTCGCCCATCACCTCCATCGACGACGACTCCCGCGCAAGGCCACGCCTCACACGAAAACCCTCCGGTATTGTGCAGGAACTGGTGGAAAAGTTTGATGGAATAGCAAAAGCCAGGAGCCAGGAGCCTCCGGTAATACGACGCACACAAAGCAAAAGCTCACTGAGCCCCCATCATCACGACATCTTGGAGGAGGCGTCGGATTTCGGTGATTTCGAAGATGTCCAGGTCAAGGAGCCACCAAAGTCTCAAACCCCAGAACGACCATCAACGCCAGAAGAGGTTCAAAAATCATCTCCGCAGCACAGATCTCCCCCCACAACGTCCCCAGCGCAGTCGATGGGCAGTCATCTAGGCCATATGGACGAATTGGTAACCAAATTCGGCGCCCTGAATTTCGATATCGACTTATCGAATGTAGACAAGCTGTTTGACACATCCACCAACATCAAGCCGTTGTTCCCCTACGCCGACGTCTCGGATCATATCATGACCGACAGCTTTAACAGCATCTCAGAGCGCAAGGCCTGGTACCGCATATCTCGTTTCGGATCGTCGCGCAAACACAACGCGGGAGACGACGAAAATTATAGAAGGGTGGCATGGCCGACATCAACTGTATGCCAGGAGACGCTTCAGACTGTCCGCCGATGGATGGAGGAAGACTCCATCGCAGGCCGTGTTTCCCTGGGTGGAGGCATATCCAAGACGCAAAAGAACATGTTTGGATGGGATTCTTCCGCGGAGCCAGTCACACTTGATGCGATTTTTGGAAAGAGAACTGTGCCTACCAGGCCTTCCTCCGTCCAACCACTCCAGCCACCAAGTGCATTTGGCCATGTGGATAATTCACCCTTGGGCAACACTACGGTCAACTCTCTCAAACATCAGCCACATCGACCAGCGAGTCTTGAGCTACCACCAGTTGCCACATTCAGCTGGAGTAGCGACTCCCCAGCTTCAGCGGGACAACCTCCCATGACCGCGCCCCTACCCTTGACACCATCTCGACCAGCTCCAGGCCCTTTCAAAGTGACTCCAATGGACCTTGGAATGTCTTCGATTAGCGCAACGGCAGCCGCCGAGGATAATGATGACGACTGGGGAGAGATGGTATCCTCGCCATCGGTGAAGAAATCGACCGTGGGCGGCTTCCCGGATTTCAACGCACCAGTGTCAACGTTGACCCCAACTCGTGGCCCTACCCCAGGATTAACAACAGCCGAATTCATGTTCCAGTCGGACCCAGTCCCGGTCTCGGTCACGCCCACACCCGACGCAGGAACTGATAGCACCATCCCAGTTACATATCCGGCAGCGGATCCTTGGGCGTCAGCAGACTTTTCCTTTTTCGAGTCCCCTTCCCGGCAACAAACTGGTCCCACGAAGTCCTCAGCAACGCCAAGCCGTCCATCCTCCATGATCGCCGCCTCTTTCACCCCAACGGCTCCTGGCTCTTCGACTCATTCCTTCGACTTATCACGAGTGACTACTCCCATCTCCTCCGCCTCGTCAGTCATCGCGCCCTACTCTTCCGTGACTCGAAACAGCAGTCCCGTTGCCGCGAAAGGAACGGCTTCACCGGCGATATCGTCACCCATCGCCCGCCAAATGACACCGACACAAGTGACCGGCGATCCACAACAGAGTCAGCCGGCAGAGGGTGAAGCTACTGTCAGCTCGATTCTTGGTGGTCTACCAGACCTTTCTTATATGTTGCGTTGACGGTCCGGGATCTGGCCGCTGTTCCGTCGGACGAGCATTGACGACGAAAAGCCAACAGCCCCCAATTCTACACAATGCCGGGTGGCCTGTTTAATACATACACTGTAATTGTAATCGTCTTGGGCGATTTGTTGCCTTTTCTCCCTGGCATGCATGGCGCTGGCGTTATGGGGCGGGAGATGATGTTACCATGTAATTGAGCGTTGTGTACTACTGTACAGAAGCAATGACATACTTGCGTTGGGCTTGAGGTCGTCAAGCTAACGCTCCTTAGACTTTTTTTTATACCATTTCCGTGTGTCGCATTGGGATCAATGTCGTTTTTCCTTTTTGTCTTTGTGCGTGGCACTGAATATGTTTTTCCGAGGACAACCAAAAGCCAGTCTTCTGTCATAAGGGAAGCTGAGTTACTCGATTCTGATATCATTATACTTTTTTTTGTTAAACCCAACCCATTGGTAAGTTGGGGTTGCAATGCAATGGCGGACAACGGCTGCTGATGCCGGGAGCACCCAACTCGGGACACATGAACGGCTGTTTCCCTGTGGAACAGGACATGTCTTTTGTGTGTCTCGTGGCACATGCATCTCCTCAGGCGATGATCATCCTACCGAGGGAGCGCACATCGTACAGGAGAGAAAACTTGAAGATAGGCGCTGGATGTGACATTCCGTCCAATATTCTCGAGCATGCGTTGCGGTATACACCGTACAACGTACCACGACATATCTCGCAGACTAAGACAGCACCACCTCCTGCCACCCAGTATTGCAACATCCGTCCAACACAACCGAGAGACTGAAAATGGAGGCAAACCCCGGCCACCGCTCCATACACATTACCTTATACTACATCACATTTTCTCTCTCGCGGCAAATGATGCGGCTTGTAATCGCGAAGAGGCCGAAACCCCTACGCAGGAGTCTCAGGTTGCCAGCGTCAGAGCGCCGAGGAAACCAGCATCGAGAAACAATCATCACCCCAGCGATCCCAGACTTTCTCTCCCCCACAGATAAACTCCTTGCCGCTCTCCACTGCCGGCTCGGAAATTGGGGTCGATGGGGTACGGCAGTCCCCGCACCGCAGCGTCGGCTCGTGGGGGACTGGGGCCTCTCGGACGGCGTGCCGTGGTGTTCGGCCGGCTTGGCCAGACGCCGTTGACGACACTAACGCCCAATTGCGCCCCTGAAAAATGAAAAAAGCCCCATTACCCCAAAACACGGCCAACTTGCCCAGTGGAAGCTCGAGAAATTGAATCAGGTGGGGTTACCGATATCGAACACCGGACCATGCGGCCGGCGGTTGATCAACCGCGGCCGGGGACTTTGTCGGTAGCGTCATTGATGGGGAACAGATGCCAATCGAAAGGGCCGAATGAGTTTATCTCCATATGCCATTACGAAGTCGATTCGCCCCCTTTTCCTGTCCACAAAACGGGATTCGCTTCTTGTGGAGAGGCGTGTTTTGCTGGTAACAAGAAATGCCAACATTCAGTATCCGTGCTTGGCTCTGTACCCCGCGAAAAGATTTCCATGGCCGGTTCCACCACCCGACCGAGCCATCTCCGTAGAAAAATGGTGGAGAGCGGTCCGGGCGGTTGCCCACACTCCGGGCAAGTTAGGCGCGAGTCAACGCGGGGTTCACAACCAACAGAGACAATCACACAGACAAACATGAATGCGACGTGAAACTGGATGAGATGCAACAAGATCCCCAATACGCACACAGTAGCTGATCGTCCTAGGCCAAACCCGGGCGTCATATCCTTGTTGCACATGCCTGGCTGTGTATTTATAGACATATCAACTTCAGCCCAGTTCCTCTCAACCTTCTTTTCACTCCCTCGATCTGCTCTCCTCGACTCGTCCAGAACCAAGCTGCTCAGTCATCGAGGTTCGGAAGATGGCCATCGTCACCCTTCTCCTATTGGCGGGCGTTGCCTTTTACTATCTTGTCCCCTACTTTGTCACATATAGCGCCCTGCGCAAGATTCCCTCTCCCTTCCCAGCCCAGTTCACAGATCTCTGGCTCTTGTCAGTATGCCGGAGAGGTAATAGATACCAGAGGGTGGACGAGCTTCACAAGAATCTGGGTCCCGTTGTTCGTATCCAGCCCAACCACGTCAGTATCTGCGATGACGCTGCCATTCCCACCATCTACGGCCACGGAAACGGCTTCCTCAAGTCGTAAGTCTCCCATTTTGATGCGAACAACACCATGCCTTTTCTTGCTAATAGCCCGCAGTGACTTCTACGATGCATTCGTCAGCATTCGCCGGGGTCTCTTCAACACCCGGGACCGCGCTGAGCACACCCGCAAGCGCAAGATCGTCTCCCACACATTCTCAGCCAAGTCCGTTCAGCAGTTTGAGCCCTACATGCACTCCAACCTTGAACTCTTCGTCAAGCAGTGGGACAACATGATCAAGAACTCCAAGAACCCCGACAAGGCCGCCCATCTTGACTGCCTCGAGTGGTTCAACTACCTTGCCTTCGACGTCATCGGTGATCTCGCCTTCGGCCAGCCCTTCGGCATGCTTTCCTCCGGTGCCGACATGGCCGAGATCCGCTCTTCCCCCGATGCTCCTCCCATCTACGCCCCCGCCATCGAGATTCTCAACCGCCGCGGTGAGGTCTCCGCCACCCTCGGCATCCACCCCGCCCTCAAGCCCTTCGCCAAGTACCTTCCCGATGCTTTCTTCACCAAGGGCCTCACCGCCGTCGAGAACCTGGCCGGCATCGCCATCGCCTGCGTCAAGTCCCGCCTCGACAACCCTCCCCCGGTCACCCGCAAGGACCTGCTCCAGCGCCTGATGGAAGGCCGTGACGAGAAGGGCGAGCCTCTCGGGCGCGAAGAACTCACCGCCGAAGCCCTAACCCAACTCATCGCCGGCTCCGACACCACCTCCAACACCTCCTGCGCTCTGCTCTTCCACGCCGTCCGCACCCCCGGTGTAATGCAGAAGCTCCAAGCCGAGCTCGACGCCAACATCGCCCCCGAAGTCGACGTGCCCACCTACGACATGGTCAAGGACCTGCCCTACCTGGAAGCCGTCATCAACGAAGTCCTCCGTTACCACTCCACCTCCGGCATCGGTCTGCCCCGCCAGATACCCCACGACGCCCCCCAGGGCGTGCACATCCAGGGGTACTACTTCCCTCCCGGCACCGTTTTGTCCGTCCCGACGTACAGCATCCATCACAGCAAGGAGATTTGGGGCCCCGATGCGGATGAGTTCAAGCCGGAGAGATGGGAGAATTTGACGCCGAGACAGAAGAACGCGTTCATCCCCTTTAGTCATGGACCCCGTTCTTGTGTGGGGAGGAATGTGGCGGAGATGGAGATGAAGCTTATTGTGGCTACGTGGGCGAGGAGGTATGAGGTTGAGCTGCTGCAGGACTACATGGATACTAGGGAGGGGTTCTTGAGGAAGCCGCTTGGGTTGGAGGTTGGGTTGAAGTTGAGGAAGTAAGCGTAGCGTACCGGTCGCAGGTGAGGTACATGGAGTGGTGGGGGTTGGTTGCAGTGGAGTGGGTTTACCGATACAAACGGTCGGGATGACGTGCATAGGGTTCACATATGATGATGCATTGCAGCGGGAAGAATGATGTTCATGTGTGGACCTGCAGAAGTTTTGAAGTTTTGTATAATATCTACAGCAAGCATTTTTTTTTTTAAAGTCATCGTGTCTCTTCTGAACCATGATTCCTTTTCTTCCTTTGAAACATTTCTTCTTATTTGCACTGGAAACAAAAAAGTTGACCGCATCATTCCTCCATACGTCCTTCACAGTTCCTTTTGGTGTCATGAGCGACAAAACTCACAAACCACGCAACCTGCATTCGACCATCATGAAAAAGAACATTCGAAACATCAATCAAGACAAAATAATAGAAACCGGCAAAAACGCAAAAAGAAAATTTCGAATTGGGCGTTGCCCACAGCCAGAATCGAACTGACGACCTCATCATTACTAGTGATGCGCTCYACCACTGAGCCATGCGGGCTTGGATGTCTGTCAACGCTATATGTGGGTCTTATTAATTCGCTCGCGCATTGCATCCCCACTGACGTTCAACGTCACTCATTCTTCGAAGTCGTCGATGACACTCGACGGTTATGGCTGATTGATGGAGTCGATCACACTCATTCACAAGTGAAAGGGGGACTAATTGATGGGAATATCTATTGGTGCTCATGATTCGACCTCAGTGGGTATAGAAACCTGCAAATGGGTATCGTAGTCTAGCAATTCTCTCCTGAACTCCAGAACTCCAACAGTTGCTCGCCTGATACATGCCCACTATCCCCTGACCATACCCCAGTATCCGGCCCGGCCATCTCAGACAGTAATCGTCTCATGCACCGTAAATGTCCGACTGCGCGTCACTGTCCTCGGATGAGAACGTGATCAAATCCTCAGCCGACTCATTGTCGCCGGCGTCGCTGGTGGCCACCAAAGTCTGCTGCTCTGGCAAGGGTGCAGGCATCGTGATTTGGACAGCTGGGACCATGTTGACGGGCATAGTCATTGGGTCTATGCCCCAGCGGACGTGCAAGCCGGGCCATTCTGTCCTCAGGGCCTTCCTAGCCACCTGCGCCTGAGCGCGGAAGCTACCAAACACCCAGCGGATTAGACGCTCGTGCTTGTCCTCGCGGACAACGGTGACATTCTGGGTGTCAAATTTTATGTTCGCCTCCAGAAAGCGTGCCAGCCTGTGGATGTCCACGACCTCGATGGGGCCGTGGATCTCCAGGACCCGGGAGGCGCTGGGGGGAAGGTCCGTCTGCGGCGCCGATCTGTTGCTGTTCCAGACCACAGCAATGGTTCTTCCCGCGATCCTGAGGTTGCGGGCCGCGACAAACTGGAAGACGCGAACAGCCTCCTCGAGAAAACATCGAAATCTTGGCGCAAGCACTGCTGTGGCGACCGTCGGTAGGGGGGGCAACGGACGTGGCGTAAACGCGTCCGAAAGGGGCGTGGATGCCCAGCGCATCCAAAAGGATCTTGGGAGTTGTTCCAGCCGGGAGATTGGTCAAGAACAAGGCGCAATTGTCGTCCGGCGCGATTCCCAATGAAGAATTCTTAGGGTTTCTGATGTCACCCTTATAGCGCCAGGAGAAACCGGCGCGAACCTTCTCCTCCGCTGTGAAGGTAGGCTCAAGACCCTGTACTGAATCCATCGGGCGGAAAGAAGTCGACGGTGAACCCTTGACTAGGGCCTGTTCAGTGGCAGACCTTGTGTCCGAGGTAGGAGTCTGTGCCTTACGGCGCCAGACCGGGATGGCGAGTGCCGCAGATGCCGAGGGTGTGTCGCTGGGCGTCATYGCCCGACGCTGGGCCGGGATGACATATGAAGTGGTACGAGCGTTCGAGGATGTTGAACGGTTGTGAGCCTCCTGAACGGACTTTTGATCATCCGAACAAGACGACTGAGCGTCGAACAACGAGTGGTAATTGTTGCGTTTGCTGGACATCTTGAATTGTTGCATGTGAATATCTTGTTTTACAGTCAGTACCAAATGACGAAAGTGATGCAGGGCAGGTGCACTAACCAACGTAGTCGAATGTGAAGGACTGGAGTTGTAGAAATGTTGTTTGGATTAGGGTAAGGAAAACACCAGATCGAGACTGCAACTTCCTTGGATGGGTATGTTGTGTCGTTGGATCTGGGGTGGGTTGGAGAGTTGACGGGTCAAACTCCAAACAGTCGAAGCGAGGAGGAATTCTAGGGGAGCATCTGGTTTTTTTATATAGAGACCCGGGAAGAAAATATTGTGCGAGGGTGGTCCGTTCACGAGTGCAAATTTTCCAGTGAATGAGAAAAGGGAAGGGGACCGGTGAAGGGGATCATTCGCATGGCTTCTTGGACTTTCGGTCCATGGCCTGGTCTCCACGGTAACGGCCCAGCATCGGAGCAACATCAGATGGAAGTCCAGACATATCATGAAAGAAAGTGTGCCAGTGAACGTAATTACGCGTCATGTCGAGCTGAGCATTGTGTGGGTTTTGTCTTCTTCTGTGAGAAGTTCATGATCTTGTAGCAGGCAGGATATTGGGCTTTATATCTCTCAATCGTGGACAGTGGCAACATATATGAGTACAATGGTAAGAGGAGACTCACAAAACACTCACAAGTGATTTCTTGACACAGCTTGGACATGGTGGAAGCACGTAGAGTCAGTGTTTTCCATTGTTTGACAGGCCATCTATAGCTACGTATCCTTCTGTGATTACAACTCAGTGACGCCTCGTGGAATAGCTAAGGTATGGCGTATAAGAGTGAATGCCAGACTGGTTCCTACAGATCAGCTTGAGACGTCCCGATATCTTGTCGTTCGGCGACTTTCGACTTGCAGTGTTCGGCTGGCCATACTATGCTGGGATCACAAGATTCGTTCCTCGGTATCACTGATTACACCTGATGAAGACCTAGTGGAGTGTCTTCCTCTCAGAAAACCGCATATGTCATCAATGCCACTGAAGTTTTGTGACTCCATAAAGGAAGGAGCGTTGCTCATTTTGGATCACCACTCCCGCTCCTTCCTTCACTTGTCCAGTCATCTCCACCACGCAACTCCTGCTCAAGCCTCCTACAAACATTTGTGGCAGGAACAAGTGAATTTGCCAACCCTTTTGCCGGCTGGTAACACTGGAAGAGCGGGCAACGTGCGGTGATGATGACCCGCGGGACTTCCTTCACGAATGGCTCCATTGAGTACACAAAATCGGATGACGGTCACCGCCTTTCGGTGTCATCTCACCACGGAAAGACGACAGAAGTATATGGAAATCGACGGGTCGCTCCTGGAAAGCAACGCAATTACGTCTGCAGACGTGTGTCTGTAATCATGTAGAGGCTGATTAAAGAAGCATAGTGTGTGATGCTAGAGAAAACTAGACCTCGAGGCAGTCGTATTGAGACGTCCCAACACAAGTGAAGATTCTCTGGTGGGTTCCCCATCTCGCCTGCTTCTGATACAGAAACCTCTGCGTAGGATTTGACTACCGCCACGTAATTTTGTGGTCCACATCCATTCACTTCCGCTCCCCCTCCGGAATTTGCACTTGTGCACCTACTACCTCACGCGGAAAGTTCAATCTCTCATACTACCTCTCTATATAGAAGTCATGGTTTCCAGTTCATCTACGGGATTCGCATCAGATTAAGCCAGCGTTCGGAGCCACGAATATACAGTTCGGAAAGGGACACCCTCCACTTTCTTTATGGTTCCCTCCTCACGGTTTCGCCAAATTAAACCAATATCCTGTCCTCAACCGTTCGGCCAAAGCAGCTCTACCATAACTTGAACACTTGCCAATCGATTTTAACACCGCTCGGACTTCATATAGCCACATCCAAAGGTGACGGCAACCTGGCAGTTTCCTCTGTCTTGAGGTTCGTCCTGTTCGTGCTATCCCTTTTCCACTGGACTCACGGTTTGTACTAACGTCCCTTTACAGCATCCGTTCACCAAGGGCACACGGGGACGCCAGGTTATATCATACAAATCAGCATCGTTCTCGGTCAAAATGAGCTCCAGACATCCTACTCTTCCTAGCTCTGGCAGGTCATCCAACCAGCCTCAATCGGGCACCAGTCACTCGGATAATAGCGGAGTTATTACGATCTGGCATCGATCTCAGGGCACCAACTTGCAAGGACCTCCGAAAAAGCACCCCGCTCAACCAACCCAACGACGCGCTTTTGTCCCCATGGACTGCGTTAGGGGAACCAACCATACAAACACGACCATTGAAGGAACAACCCAACAGAGTGTTTCAAATCAGAGTGCCAGAAACAGGCCCCAAGAAGTCTCAGAGCATGAGAACTGCAGTCTCATACTGACCAATCTGCCACGAGGTACATCTGAAAAGATATTTCTCGATGCTCTCTCTTTGCATCGACCTCTCGGCAAAGTCTGGGGATGCTCAGTCACGCCTGCAGCACCGGGTTACCAGACTGCAGCGGCCAATCTGACCATGTTCACGAGAGAAGCCGCACAGAATGTTTTCGCACTGGTCAACGGAGGGCATTTAAGCATCGGCGGATTGGTCGTCAGGATTCGCTACAACACCGCACGACCTTCCTCGCCGCAGGGATTTCCAGCCTATGTGTCCCGTGTGTTGGTTATTAGGGGGAACAAGGACATTGTCGATGTTCATCGTCTTCATCATTTCCTTTCCAGGAACATGATGTTCCAAACACAAGATGTGTACGTCGTGGAGGCGAATGCGGAGGAGAGGACCATCGAGTGGGTGTTTGCCTCATTCCACGCCCAAGCGGTAACTGCCAGAATGGCCCTGAGGAGCGAGTATCCTCAGCTCACGCTTCGCTTTGGCGTGGATCCCATGGCTGCAACCCTCGCGGAGCGAACAGTAGCAACACTCGCGGTAGTTCCCGCTGCGATCTTGCCTGCTGCAGAGGCAGTTGTCCATGACAACAACGAGAGAAGCGAAGAAGGAAGTGAGACTTCCGACCTTATCACGTTTGACTAAACGCTTTCCTTGCTCAGATTGAGTTATCAAGCGATAACCCACAACATCAGCGGTATTCATCACTTCTTTGAGGAATGATACAAGTTCGTACATCGTTCCCATCTGTCAAGCCTGTGCCCTTGACCAGATCTGAAGGAGTTCATACCATGTATCCAGGCGAGCGGTCATAAGAACAAACCGAACACGGACAGTCCAATACCGTTCGATATGGTTGGGAAAGACCGTTACAAAATTGTGATAGGGATTACAATAATTCAGAAATATATCAGCCAGAGTCTATTATGGATTCTTGCATCCAGGAACTGCCTCGAGTTTGGGTTCAAAGGTATAATAAAAACGCCTGGATGCGTGAAAGAGTATATCCTAGGTGTGATGTACTAACTGTGACTTGTTCGGTTTATTCTTACGACCATTGGCCAGGCTAGAGAATAGATAGCTCTAAAGCCTGAGACCTTATTGATGAGTTCCTGGTTGTGATTGCAGTGTCAGTCAGAGCAAAAACCACCTCGGCCTCAATAGGGGTACCCTAACCCTACATGTACATGTTCCTTGCCATTTCGGGATGGCTACCATCCGCTGACGACGACCTCGGGTCTCCGATTGAAAGCCATGGCTGACTCGAACAGAAATGGAGACCAATCGGGGCTGGTTCTTGGATGTGGCGAGGAGGAGTCAGTCGAGGACACCACTTCGTCGTGAGTGGAGAGGCTTCTCGCGAATCACATCGCCGAAAGCCATCTCTGCATGGCATCCTTTTCCTGGGTTCCCATGCTTTCCTTGATTCCGACCCGATCGCGCCCACTCTTTTTTGCCCACAACAGTCCTGCGTCGCGCGGGGTTCGGACGCTTTGACGTCACTCTCGGTTTCAGGGAATCCTGTATCTCTTCGGGCGTCATGGTCTGATGATGCCTAGTGCCCAGTATGAAGGATGTGATTATGTGCCAGATTTCAACCTATATCAGACCCAAGTTCCCGGGTGTCTGTGCTAGAAGACTTTTGTTTCTAGAGAGATCGGATCGTCGCATTTTAAAGTCAAGAAAATTCTCCGAGACATACTAGATCTCAATAGCCGCCCTATCCGCTACCCACACGAAGCTACTGCACCATGCCGACGGCAACAACGGTCAAGCAGCCGTCCACTGCGGTCTGTAAGTCGCGGCTCCACTTTCCTCTTTCGGTGCACAGACTGACCCCCGGGGACCGAACAACCAAACAGCTTCTACTCCCCAAGTCAAGAAGACAACATCGAAGACGACAACAACAGATGCACCCAAGGTCGTCAAAGAAGTGAAGCATCGAAGCTCATCGACGAAGCCCAAATCTACGCCACTCGCCGAATCAACCGACAACGTTGTCAAGAAGAAGCCGAAACCAGCGCCCATCGACGAAAACAAGATCGCGACGACCGACCATGCTGTCAAGAAGAAGCCGACCACTTCGACCTCGACTCCCGAAAAGAAGGCACATACGGTGCACAGCAGCAGCACCGACCATCGCAAAGTAGTTCCCTCGTCCGGTACCAAGAAATCCTCGACCGGCCATACCCATGCGCACACATCGACAACCAAAACATCGAGCCACAGACCCCACGCACATGAAAGCAGCAACCTCGAGAGCACCAGCTCGCACCGCCCCGGTCGCCGTCACCACGCCCACCACCATCACAACCCCGACGGCAGTTTAACGCCCCACGGCGCCCGCGCC